>JASDQU010279079.1:1114-14826 GCA_032191745.1 Picea mariana
TTTTCCTTATTTTAGGGTTAACCACATTCCATAGATAGAAAATTCTCCAATACTTTATCATTTAAATATTCCTTCTTGATTTTGTCACCTTTATCATTTCTTGATTTTGTCACTTCTCTTTATTATTTAAATAATCCACCTTGACTTTGTCACTTTAATTTATCATTTAAATAATGATTTCTTCTTTTCAAGTACTTTGACGTCTTTGACCTTTTGGAGCTTCAAGCCAACATGTGAGGGTCCTCCAACTTCGTAAGGCCATAACTCTCAAACCATGAGGATTTATGTGACATTCCACATACCACCCAAAATGGTATGACAAGCACTATCCATCTAGGATAGTTTCACCAACAACTTCATTGATATTCATCTCATTATTCCATATACAAGCATGGGTCCTCCAACCATTCTTCTAGGATAACTCAATCCGCAAAGCGTCTTCCCGTGAGGATTTGACCATAAGGGGACCACTTTGGAGTTCATCAATTTTTGCACCTTATCAATCATGATAAGACAATAATGACTCATCTATAAATTTTTCTAACAATGCATCATATAACATTGAAACCACATTGATCCATCTTCATCATGTATCATTGACAACTCATTGATCGATCTTCATCAAATCAATGACAACTCGTTGATCCATCTTCATCTATGCATTCTCATCAAGGACAATACATATTAAATTACATCAACATCAATCAATCAATCCTTTGAAATCAATTAATCACTTGACATCAATCAATGGAATCAATCAATGAAACCATTAGCATCACTGACAACATGATCCAACAATCTCCCCCTTTGGCATTGATGGAAATACCAACATTGATGTCAACACCAATTACCAATTATTCATGTCAACATGTAGATAATGCATTATGTACATCAATAATCAATGTGACTATCTCTCCCCATCAATAAACATCAATCACATCAATTTGAATATCTCTCCCCATCAATAAAAATCAATCACATCAATGTGATTATCTCTCCCCCTTTGACATCAATGGAAAAGGGTGATTCTCCTCTTAAGGTTGCTCCCCCTGCTTGAACTTTCCTTGGGGCTGCTCCCCCTGTCTAAGTTCCTTTGATCTTCCTCTGAATAATCTCTCCCCTTTTTTAACAAGGGATATGAATCTGATGTAATGCTGAAAATACATCGAACATACTCCCCCTGGAACTATGCTTCTGTGCTCTTTCTTCAAATATGGGGCTCTTTTTTAGGTATGCATTTGATAAATATCTCCTCCTAGAATCATGGGAACAAGAATGACTCCCCCTATGGGTATGTCTCCCCTATCTTCTCTGCAAGATGAACAATGTGCTACCATATAACAATCCTTGGACTTGTTCATGCATCAAACTCATGCCATACCAAGCATCATCAAGAAAAATATATGTCAACAATGAAATAAAGAATCATGAGAAAAATATCAACCAAGAACATCCTATACAAAAATATGTGATCATCATGCACAACACCTATGTACATCAACATCATGCAATGTGCCAAAATATATCATCCATGGAATGTATCAATCATATGCCTCTATCAATATGCCAACCATGTGCATCTACCAATATGCCAACCCTGTATCATATCACTCATGATATGTCTCCATCATGAACCAAGTACCATAACCANTTATTCCATATACAAGCATGGGTCCTCCAACCATTCTTCTAGGATAACTCAATCCGAAAAGCATATTCTCGTGAGTATTTGACCATAAGGGGACCACTTTAGAGTTCATCAATTTGTGCACCTTATCAATCATGATAACACAATAATGAGTCATCTATACATTTTTCCAACAATGCATCATATACCATTGAAACCACATTGATCCATATTCATCATGTATCATTGACAACTCATTGATCGATCTTCATCAAATTAATGACAACTCATTGATCCATCTTCATCTATGCATTCTCATCAAGGACAATACATATTAAATTACATCAATCATCAATCAGTCAATCCTTTGAAAGCAATTAATCACTTGACATCAATCAATGGAATCAATCAATCAAACCATTAGCATCACTGACAACATGATCCAACAATCTCCCCCTTTGGCATTGATGGAAATACCAACATTGATGTCAACACCAATTACCAATTATTGATGTCAACATGTAGATAATGCATGCTCTACATCAATAGTCAATGTGACTATCTCTCCCCATCAATAAACATAAATCACATCAATTTGAATATCTCTCCCCATTAATAAAAATTAATCACATCAATGTGATTATCTCTCCCCCTTTGACATCAATGGCAAAGGTCGATTCTCCTCTTAAGGCTTCTCCCCCTGCTTGAACTTTCCTTGGGGCTGCTTCCCTTGTCTAAGTTCCTTTGATCTTCCTCTGAATAATCTCTCCCTTTTTTTAACAAGGGATATCAATCTGATGTAATGCTGAAAATACATCGAACATACTCCCCTTGGAATTATGCTTATGTGCTCTTTCTTCAAATATGGGGCTCTTTTTTAGATATGCATTTGATAAATATCTCTTCCTAGAATCATGGGAACAGGAATGACTCCCCCTATGGGTATGTCTCCCCTATCTTCTCTGCAATATGAACAATGTGCTACCATATAACGATCCTTGGACCTGTTCATGCATCAAACTCATGCCATACCAAGCACCATGAAGAAAAATATATGTCAACAATGAAATAAATAATCATGAGAAAAATATCAACCAAGCACATCCTATACAAAAATATGTGTTCATCATGCACAACACCTATGTACATCAACATCATGCAATGTGCCAAAAGATATCATCCATGGAATGTATCAATCATATGCCTCTATCGATATGCCAACATTGGCATCTACCAATATGCCAACCATGTGCATCTACCAATATGCCAACCCTGTATCATATCACTCATGATATGTCTCCATCATGAACCATGAGAANCCAAAAGATATCATCCATGGAATGTATCAATCATATGCCTCTATCGATATGCCAACATTGGCATCTACCAATATGCCAACCATGTGCATCTACCAATATGCCAACCCTGTATCATATCACTCATGATATGTCTCCATCATGAACCAAGTACCATAACCATGTATCAAACAAATACCAATTGTTGTGCTAATCAAGTAATACCAATAACATATGCCATGTATTACCACTTGTACCAAGCGAGTACATCAATCATGCACCAATACCAAAACATGATGAAACCTCAGACATGTATGCCAAATCATCCATAAAATATGTGCCAATCAACTTGCTAGTAAGTGACTCTACCAATATACTAGAAATGTACCAATCATGCATCAACTATAGATCATCAATGACGTACAACATGATCAATTTTACCAACCACATGTCCCAATGTGTAGCCCATCCATATGCTAAATGCATGCATCAAGTTTTCCAACAAGTAAGCTTCCAATACATCATCACCTTACATAATCCAATTTAGACTCATGAAAACCTACAACAAATAGTGTCAAAATCTACAATAAACCATGTCAAACCCTGCATCATAAAGTTATACCATCACATCAAACTGTAATCCTTGTGCATAGCCCTTTTTTTTAAGCTTCACAACATATACGTGGCCTGTTGCACAGACAACTTGGATATGTACATGACCTATACAAGGTCATTCTGCATATGTATGCAACTGATACCACTGTCACCCACGTATGCCTTAGTAGATGACACTTTTGAACTTCCCTTCAGTATTTCATTCTGCTCTGGCTTCTCTGTCTTCTTCACCCACTTTTGTAGATGTCCCTACTCCTCACAACTTGAGCTCTGAGCATCCATATTTTCAAATATGTCTCCCTTCCTTACTTCATTCCTTCTTCTAGCCATGCTATTTGAATTCCTCATCATGGAATTTATTCTTGTGTTCCAACACTCCTAGGATTTGTGGTCAAATCCATTATAGTTGTAGCATCTCATGGTGTTACAGTGAACAACAATGTGTTCTACTTGATCACATCTCCAACACCTTATGGTATTATGAAATCTTCCATTATATCTCCTTTCATAAGATCTACATTCAAAATATTTGTGACCATATTCATTACATGAATAACAATGACCATGAAAAATACTTTCATACCTTTGCTTTGGTGTCCCAAAGATAGCTTCTTGATGTCTTCCTTGATTTTTTCTTTTGAAATTTTCTTTGCCTTGTGTATATGGTTTCTTTGCAACACTGTCTTCCTTCTTTGATGGGCTTACCTCATGCTTCTTTGAGGTACTTGCTTCAACATGTGTATATTCTCCTTTGTATCCAAGACCTCATTTATCATATGGTGATCTTTGACTTTCCAAGATCTCATCCAAGATTCTTGAGCTATTCAAGAATTTGTTTGACTTCTCTACCTTATTTCTAAGGTCAACAACTTCATATTCTAACTTATGAAATGAATCTTCCCTTTCATTAATTTGATTCTTCAATAGTTCTTCTACCCTTTTGCCTTCTTCAATTTGGGTCTTGAGATGGACAATAGTTTCAAAACTTTTTTTAATCTCATCATCTACCTTCATATCTTCTTTTTCAATTTTTAGTCTTGTGATCTCTTCTTCCTTTTCTTCCAATTTAGTCTTATTTCTCTCTACTTGTTCTTTGAGCATTCCCTTTAACTTCAAGATTTTTCTTTGACTCCTAAGAAACTTCTTAGTGTTATCCGAAATATAGTTATAGTGTGTATAAAAATGATCACTTCTATATCTATATAAAACCTCTTCAACTTCTTTTTGAAGTTCTAATAGATTTTCTTCTATTTTTTCCATGGGATAACTATCATCAAACTTTACACAAACTATTTCTATATCATCTTCTTCACTTGAGAAAAATTCAACATCATCACATTTTGAATCATTACACTCAAGAGTCTTTGGAGATTCTATATCTTTGTTTGAAATACTTTTGAGATCTTCCTTTGTGGTATCTTCACTTGAAATGTTTTCAAAATCACATTTATAAATAATACAATCAAGGGTTTTTGGATATTCTTTACCTTTGATAATATTGATGGAGTGGTCTTCAATATCTTCCTTCTCCTTCTTTTTTTGATATGTCTCCTCTAGCTTTAGCCATAGATCCTTGGTGGAAGTGCATTGTTCCATGCTTTCTTTGATAGGGTTCGAGAGTCCACTAAGAATGGTCTTGAGAGACAATGAAATCATTCTTCTTTCCTTCTCTTTGAGCTACAAACTTTGACTTCTTCTTCAACCGAATTGATCCAACAATGGCTTCCTTCCAAATAGATTCTCCCATTGTTTTAAAATACACTCTCATCTCTATTCTCCAAGTAGAATAGTTTTCCTCACCAAGGATTGGTATTTCATCATCCATTTGTGTGTTTATGGATTTCCTTCAAGTTTTTTAAGGCTTGTAGTGAAGGCCCTCTCTGATACCAACTATTGGACATGCATACCACACTTAGAGGGGGGGGTGAATGAGTGTGGGGATATTTTTACCAAAACTTCCTTCTTACACCAAACTCATTAGTTAGCATTCAACATTTACTCATTACTCATTGTTTTCATTTATAAACAGTTACATGTGAACATATATCAGCAACATAAATCAATAATATATCATCAACAAGTCATCACCACAAGGAACACAAATAATACAAGATGTATATACAATTTTCTTTTTATTACGGACTACAATTCTTGGAGTTTTTCAGCAACAACTGAATAGAGTAGAAATCTACAAGACCACTAACTCTATAATGCAAGACTCAACTTACATCCTCAACACCAACTGAGATGAGGCAAAAATCCTTAATAGATATCAATTTACAACAGATACAAAACCTATTGGTAGTGCAACATGCATATGTACGCGCCCTACCAGTAGTACAACCCGCATGTATATGCGCCCAAGAAGTACTACAACATGCGTATACCTTCTGAGCTATTAGGGTTTATCCTTTTCATCACATGCTCAGATCCTTTGCAACCTCCAATCACATTTTCTTCTATCTCTCACTGTCCAAACTAACCCACAACCAGTCACAACACATCCAAGCTCTACAATAGTTTACTCATGCTCCACAACCAATCAATATGAATGCTATCTCAATCATGTATAAACAACTAGTATACCACGACAATCATGTCACCACTGAATCATAAGAGTACTACTCACTCCATCATCCAAACTAAACCACATCATAGCATCCATACCATGAATTCCCTAAGAATTCACAACACATCAAACAATAGTATCCATCAAGACAATAATGTAACCATACCAGTGTCTCGGTGACAGATCTAAGCCCATAGAATGCATATCTGGAACCTACTTCAGTATTCAACAGCTTGCCATGAGCTCAACCACAAATATCCATGATTTTATCCACTGTACACTCCCTATAAATAGAAAACCCATGTCCTATATGCACCCTGTACATAGATAGCTCGTGTATACACACCCTATACATAGACAACCTACATACGTACCAGAAAATATGTTTTTTCTGTAATTCTGAGAATTTTTTCTTGATGATCTCAGACTTGCCAAAACTTCAATGTATCCATGAGATCCTCCCAATATCCTCTCTCTCAGAATATATCTTCAACACATGCTCAAGAGATCCACACCAAATATGCTCTCACAAGAAGCTCTCCATCAATACTCCAAAAGATATTCTCACAAGAAGCTCTCCATTGATCCACACAAAGGATGTTTTGCAAGAGGCCATTTCTATCTTATTTATACTTTCATCTTCTAGGTTACTTAACCCATTTCTAGGTCACTTAACCTATTTTCCTTATTTTAGGGTTAACCACTTTCCATAAATAGAAATTTCTCCATTACTTTATCATTTAAATATTCCTTCTTGATTTTGTCACCTTACTTTATCATTTCTTGATTTTCTCACTTCTATTTATTATTTAAATAATCCACCTTGACTTTGTCACTTTACCTTATCATTTAAATAATGATTTCTTATTTTCAAGTACTTTGACTTCTTTGACCTTTTGGGGCTTCAAGCCAACATGTGAGGGTCCTCCAACTTCATAAGGCCATAAATATCAAACCATGAAGAGTTGCCTGACATTCCACATACCACCGGAAATGGTATGAAAAGTACTATCCATCTAGGATAGTTTCACCAACAACTTCATTTATCTTCATCTCATCATTCCATATACAAGCATGGGTCCTCCAACCATTCTTCTAGGATAACTCAATCTGCAAAGCATCTTCCTGTGAGGGCTTTCACCATAAGGGGACCACATTGGAGCTCATCCATTTGTGCACCTTATCAATCATGATAATATAATAATGAGTCATCTATACATTTTCCCAACAATGCATCATATACCAATGAAACCACATCGATCCATGTTCATCATGTATCAATTACAACTCATTGATCCATCTTCATCATATCAATGACAACTCATTGATCCATCTTCATCTATGAATTATCATCAAGGACAATACATATCACATTACATCAATCATCAATCAATCAATCCTTTGACATCAATCAATCACTTGACATCAATCAATGACATCAATCAATCAAACCATTGGCATCAATGACAACATGATCCAACAAACTCTAGGTCGTATTCTTGGAGGATAATGATCCATTGAGAACATTTACCATTGATTTTTCATCGACTAAGAAAGTACTGCATGGGGTTGGAATCTGCGACGACCTTGGTATTTCGAAGAAGGATATAATGAAACAGTTTTTGGACTGCGAGAACAATTGCTAAGACGAGTTTCTCGTCATGATTATATTTCAAGGGTGGTCCTAAAATATTTTTACTGATGTAGTAAATGACATGATCATGCCCATCATCCCCTAATTGGATGAGGACTCCTAATACTGAGACAACTGAGTTTTACAAGTAGAGGATGTAAACGTGATCATAGTCTAGGGGACTAATCAAAGAGACATTGGATCGGGAAAATTTCAAATCATCAAAATTTGTTTGAGCATGTTTGTCCCATCGAAATGGGATATCATGACGCAGTAGACAGAGGAAACCATGTGTGCGAGTGGCGTATTCTGGGACAAAGTGACGTAAAAGGTTGGCTTTTCATTGTAGGCTCTTCATTTGGCATAAATTCCTAGGTGGTGGAATTTTTGTGATAGCTTGGACCTTGAGGGGGTCCACTATGATGCCATGTTGGGAGACAATGAACCCAAGAAGGCATCTAAAAGTGGAGAAAAATATGCACTTGAGGGGTTTCAAGCGGATATTGTACTGGTGACGTCATTGGAAAATGATGCGTAAGTCGTCTAAATGTTGAGTTCACTTGTTGGATTGAGCAGTGAGGTCGTATAAATAAGCGAGGATGATGCAAGCAAGATCATGGAAAACATAGGTCATGGCCCTTTGGAATGTAGCACTTGTGTTCTTAATTCCAAAAGGCATGAAACGATAAGTAAAGGTACCCCAAGGGGTAGCAAAAGTGGTTTTATACTAATCTGTTGGATGGATTTGGATTTGATTGTAGATGGAGAACCCATCCATAAAGGACAATGCCTCATGGTTGGCACAGTCATCGATAATTTGGTCGATGAAAGGGGTTGTGAAGTTGTCTTTAGGACAAGCATGTTGATATAGTGAAAGTCGATGTAGACACAAATAGTGCCATGTTTTTTGTGAAAAGGGACGGAGTTGGAGACCCATGAAGTATACACAATGGGGTAAATGAACCCAACCATGCGTAACTTGTCAATTTTGGCTTTGATAGACACAACTTTGGATGGTTGAAGGGGGAATTACTTTTGATGAACTGGGGTGGCATCTAGCCATGTGTCGATGTGATGTTCAACTATAGAAGGATCGAGGTCGGGCATATCCATATATGACCAGGAAAAAATATCCTGGTATTCTTGAAAGAGAGCTTTGTAAGTCATGAATTATTCAGGGGAACATGCAACGCTAATGGTGATTTCTTCTACGATTCTCGGTTTGATGGAAATGTCGATTTTGATGGTGGGGGAGATATTGGCCATGTTTCCTTATTTAAAAGAATCTGGGGCAAGGATAGGGTTTTTGAACCATTCTATATGCCTCAAAGGAATAAAATCCTTGGTTTATTGTGCATATGGAGGCTTGGCTAGGAGGGTAAAAGGTCTCCTGTGAGAGAAAAAGTGCTTGGTGATGGAGCACATTCCATGGGAAATCAGGGGTAGTGAGTTCCTCCAGGATATCTTTGTCGCAGTGGAAAATGAAAGAATACAGGGGATCCAGGGAGGTGACAGGGGGGAATGTCAAAGTGTGATTGTCCTCAAGTTGTGAGGACGTACAGGGGATATCACATATCAGGTGTGATGACTCTCTTGATATAAAAAAAATGTCAAGATACTGTGGTGGGGGGTAAGATCTTATGTGGGAAAGTTACCAGAGAATTGGGAGGATTCGGGGGAATATCCTCAGACAGTCGAACTGTGAACCATGGAGGGATGGGAAGTGACTCGGGTTCAGGGGATGGGACATTGGCATGGAGAGTGCGTTATGAGTGAAGAGGTTATCAGATGAGGTTGAATAGGGGTTGAATGATGACCTTGGTATGCAAAAATCAAAGGGAATTGGTATGTGAAATGAGAAAGTGACTCACAGAGAGCACGAGGACATATCATCATCTCTGGGATTGATGAAGAGACATAACAAATGTCAGTGACATGAGCACTAGTAAGGGGTAGTGGAAAGGGCTCTAGCAAAGATTTTTGGCAGACTGTGGCTAGTGTCTGGGAAAACTAACATAGATCTAGGAAATGATGAATGTAGTAACCATATTCTAAACAGATGGCACAAGCGAATTTGGTTCGCAACTCTTTATTGTCTGTACTAGAGGAAGATGTAGTAGCACTAGATTTACTTGGTGAAGTGGTGAGCAATGTGGTTGCTCGAGGGAGTTGGATCAGATTGCGTAACTTGGGAAAAGTAGGACATCTATTAGAGGGGTGTCCTTCTCTTTTGCATAGTGCACAAGGAGATTGAACTCGAGGAAGAAGTGGAGTTGTGGGCTCTTTATTATTTTGTCTTCCCCCAACAATGGTAGTGGTGCCAACAATTGGGGGTGATGGTGTTGCGGCAGGATCCTGTATAGGAATATGTATCGGGATTTCCTTTGTCTGAGGAGGGAGAGATGGTTGAGGAACCATTGAAGGTGGATGTAGATACCATACAGGGATGGAAAGCACCATGTTAGGAAGAGTAAGGATTGCAGCTACCTGGAACACTTGGAATCCATGTGGGGGGTAGAAGAAGGGAACTTGGGAAACAGCTTGGGGGATTGTCTCCCAAACTGGGATTTTTCCCTAGCGGGGGGAAAAATATGGGATAAGTGGTGCAATGGGGTTCTCAGGGAATTCCTAAGGTAAGAGTTCTTCAATTGGTGGGACGTTGAGGTGAGGAGAGACCTCAGTGGGAGGAATAATGTCTTTGATCTCTGTTCTATTAGAATATACTACACACACTTGTGTTGAAGGGTGTAGGAGACATCGTGCTCCATGATATGCCCCCGACAAGAATGGGTCCTTGAAAATTCTAGGACCCATGTCAATGAGTGAATAAGCATATGATCTAGTGCAGACAAGGGGGATAATGTTATTGATGTTAGTGGAATGGTTAGGCTCATAATGTGTAATTTGGTCGATGGTGATGGTTTTCCCGTTGTGGGGGAACATCATCATTCAAAACACAAAAGAGGTTATTGCCTTCATAGTGTACATGTAGCTACATCCAAACAAGATGTTGTAATCAAGTGGGGCATTGATAAATTCAATGTCAATGAGGATGGTTATCCCCCCAAGTTTGACAAGGACATTTTGGAAGATCCCTTCAGGGGAGGATGGTCGACCATCATAGGCTCGTAGAGTGATGTCAGATGGTACTAGCTCAAGTGAGTCAAGTTTCTGCATACTACTTTGGACATGATGCATGTGGATGCACCTTCATCGATGATACACCAATGAACTATGATGTTCTGAATATTAACTGGTATCTGAAAAGATACCAAGGTGGGGAGGCATGGTTCTCCGTTATCTAGATCAAAGGTGATGAGTCTAGTGTCTGTTGGGTTGACTACCCCCAAGGCCAAAAGAAAATATTTCCACTGAGTTGGACACATTTGGAGGACCTCCAATACAAACATGGATGTAGGAGAGTATGCTAAGTTGTCCACCATACTGTAATTGTGTGTTTCCCTAGCATGATGGTTATTGACATTCCTTCATAATGTAAGGTGAGGTATACGAGGGTTTGGTTAAGTGTTAGGGTGTGGAATCATCAAGGGTTGTCTAGTTGTAGCTGGAGAAATTTATGAGGTGGTTGGGGTAGAGTCAGGAGGCATGTTGTATTGACAACTGCATGTTTGTAGGAGAAATTATCTCCTCTTCACCGGTGAGGAGGATATTGCGATCGATCGGATTTCTAGGGTGAATGGGACCTAGGTTTTGATATTGCCCCATTTGGGGTGCGGCATGGTGGACCTCCTATTGGGTATTCATCACACCTTGGTGTGGAATAGGGTTTTGAAAAACTGCCAGAGGTGGTTGCTACAAGTACTATTGTGGAGCCTGCTGAGGGTCAGGCGGTGCTAGAGGACGTGGCGCATTCATGGACTCTTTCATCCATTTGAAGTCGGTAATTTGGGGATAATGGTGAGTATAATGTCCATACTCACAACAAAGAGCGCAAGGGAAGTTCTTCATGATATTGTTGTTGTTCTTCCCTTGTCGTTTGTTATTATTATCCCGTTGGGGGTTCTGGTTGTCTTGATTCTGATTTCCCCCAGTGAGATGGTTTTGTTGGGGGTTATTTTCTCTTGGTCCTGGCTTATTATTGTTTCGGTTTTTCCCTTTATTCTTAGCATTGTTCAACTAAAGGGATAGATTTTCCATATTCAACTGTTCAAAAGTATGAAGTTTTTGAATGGGAGAGGGTTGAACAAAGTTAACATCGGCATGTGGTTGTCCATGTGGAGGAGCAACCTACTATGGAGGACCAGGAAATGGAAAGTATGGATTTTTTTGGAGAGATGCTCCATATGACATGTAGGAAGTTGAAGTAACCCATAAGTTTTATGGTCATGTGTAAGGGTTGGGGTGGACTCGCACTTAACTGAGGGACCAGATGCATTTGGGGTATTGGTGGGGGTCCCCCCAATGACTGAGGGGGAACAACACGATATGATTGTTGGTAAGTGGGGGGAGTGTAATATTCCCCAATAGTGCCCCAGTTTTATTATAAATTGTAAACATGTTTATAGGTTGGTGAGCCAAGTGTATATAAGTTGGTGGGTTTATGTGTTTATTAGGCCGGAGATCCTAAGTGTTAAAGGCCAAGATCTTGATTTTGTATATGTAATTATGTAGATCATTAACCAAATATAAACATCGTTGTGTGCAGATCGACCATGAAGAAAGAGTGATGGGGGACTAAGCTTCCACAATGTTGGGTAAGGGAGGAGGCTAAGTGTGTAGGCCTAGGGGATAAGCTAGGGGGCTTACCTATAAAGGGGGATAATAATTTATTATTATTTCCTGAAGGCTAAGGTGGACATGTTGAGTGTTTTCCTAAGTTCCTGTAAAGGGAACATGTGCTAAGTGGAACTCATGCAGCTCTAGGAAGACAAGTGTCGACTTGAGCGCATGTAGTTAAAAGATAAAGTGTGAACTATGTTGGGGGTAAGAGGGTCATTCTTCCAACCTCCACCTAGGTTCGCTATTTATTCTGCCATTCGTTGTCTATCCTATTTGGCTCCATCATCGACCTCTGTGTTTTGTCCTCTCGTCACGCATCCTGAAACCAGTGAGAACCCGTCGAATAAAACATGTTTTCTGTGAATCCCGGGTATTTTGTATTTGTCTGAGCAGTGTGTTGTTGTAACTATGGGTTTTTGTGACCATACAGTTCCTGGACTAAGTGTGGCTTGCTACCTTATTTCATTCCTGTGTGAATGAGTGTTGAACCATTACATTTGTCCTCACCTGGCTGGAGCTGAGTCAAGGAATGTGCTGACAAAGCAGGTTTTCAGGCCCGTGGTAGAAGAGGCGAGTTTTCAGGCCTATGAAAAACTCTCTCTAGGTGAGAGAGTCTACTGGGAAGTGGTTTTCTCCCAGAGAGAGTCCAGGACCAGCTACAGAGCTATGAGAATTCATGATCTGGCATGTTTCCGAGACCCAGAGAGGGAGGTGAAGCACCGATGGACTGTGCTTGTGAAGGTGTATACTCTCGGGTGGAACAAGCACGTGGGGAATGAGAGTCCATGAGTAATGGGTGTAAGAAGGCTCCTGGAGAGAATCATTCTAGTTGCACTGTGCAGTTTTCCTGTAACCTCATCCTAGTCTAGGATTCCCTTGCCTTGGGTGGAGCTTAGTCCTAGCTCGGGGGTGACCACTACTGAGCGTGATGAGTAGTGTGGTCTATGGTTGGGAGGTTCATGGAAGTTCTGCACATAGTTGGTGGTCTTATAATAAAAGATAAGTACCACTTTTATGTTCATTTACATGTTGTGTAATGGTACATATGTTGTACTTGATGAGTATCGCCTGTATATGTTGTACATGCTGCATGTGTAGGATTATTGTTATTTCCACATTATTATTTATATATATGTTGTTAAGGTCCTAACCCGCACATAGGTAGATCAATGTATTCAGATGTAATAAAGGTCAATATTAATAAGACATTTCAATAAAATAGAATAAGGCGGA
>JASDQU010279085.1:1283-14825 GCA_032191745.1 Picea mariana
AAAAACTGCTAAAAATAGTAAATTACCAAAATTGCTAGAAAACCGTTTTGATCCAGTTGGAAAAGCTGTGTGGCCATCGACATCCACCTGGATCAACTCTTATGCTAGTGCATCATATGGAATAGTTTGAAAGACTTCCTCAAGTCTTTGTTTTATTTTCTCTGTGCGATGCTTTTCTTCATCTCGCTCAATTTGCACTTATTTGAGAGATATCTCTAATACCTCCTTCTCTTCCTTGGTTGTCTCCAAGTTTGTTGCATATGTTCTATCCCTTGATTTTACTTCTTGTGCAACACTCATCTACATCTTATACAATGCTTTGGTTGGAATCTTGGACAAAGCCAAGAAAAATTGTTCTATGTCCTTTAGTTGCTTCTTCGTTGTCTCCTAATGAAGCTGTAGCATCTCCTGAGTGATATAAAAAATGTTACTTCCCATTACCATTGACTGTATTGCCCCTTTTTATTCTAGGGTTTTCTCCTACTCTGTTGAGTCTTTCTATTGTGCGACAATAATCTAGAGGATTTCCAAAGTCTCTTTGACCTACATCAATGTTTTCATAATTTATTCTCTTTGTGACTCTACGACATAGAGTGCTTCTTCTCCTTGGTATTGCACCTTATCTTCCACTAAATCTGCATCATCTTCAGTGATTGTGAGCTTAGGGGCCTTCTTTTGTGCCTTCATCTTCTTTCTCTATTCTCCTATCTGCGTTGTTGATTTCCTCTTTGGTGGTGTTACTGTCTGCGCTAGAATCTCTGTTTCTTGGGTATCATTGCCAGTGTTTTTCTTTGTTTCATTTGTTTCTTATGCACACTCAAGTCCTAACACCGAGGCCCTTGGTATTGTTTCCTTCCTTCTTGGTTTCTTTTTTGTTGTCCCAGTGACTGTTGGTTTGGTGTGCTTTCTTTATTTTCTAGTATTGGTTGTTGGGGTACTTGATTTCTATGATGTGTCAACTTCTTCTTCTTCTTTTCCCTTTGCTCCTTTCTTAAGAACCATTGGTACCTTCCACTAATATCGCTATTCTTTTATTACCCAATTGACTTATTTTACTGTGATGCAATATTTCATCTTTAACCATATCTTCTTAGGGTCTCTTCTGGCTTGTATCCATATATTATGCCTTGATTCCTCGAAGTTCACTATCCCTTCATTCTCCCTCACCACTTTAGGTGAAATCATCCATGTGTATGCAATTTGTTTCCTGCATATCCTGAATGAAATGCCAAAAATTCTTGAATTGTCTTTCCTCTTCTTAGGATATGTGTTGTGTCGCAAAGTTATGTATATTGTTGCATCACATTTTACTCTTTTGTCACAAAAGACTGAGTATTTCAGTTTTTCCCATGCTTCTAAGGCTATCTAAATAAACAACCAAGAGTAGTGGAACTCTATCTCAAAGTCCTGTGCATCTCTGCAGTCTTCCAAAAATAGGTTGAGCAAATAAGGTTCTGCTGGAAGCCCTACATGTTTTTTCTTTTTCAATGACAAATGACAACTCCTGTAGCTGCCTACGCCTGATCCTGTAAATGTTACTATTTGAGGGTGATTACTCAATTATTAATTTTTTTTTTGACTGTTGTTGTTGTACTTTTATTTTGCATTTTCATGCTTGATTCATGACTGTAAGCATGAATCAAGCATTTAAAATTAATTTCTCTTTGTGACTCTATCCATTGCTTGATTGCTAGAAAATCCATTGTGACTTGTATCTACCTCCTATTCAATATTGGGATGATTTTCCTTTTGAGTTTTTTTTAATATTGATATAATACCTATGTTGATTGGAATTTGAACTATAAGCTTGTGCATTTAAAATTATTGGTAAAATCAACTTTGATTTTAAATTTTCGATTGGCATTTGGATTGTAAAAACATATCCTCTCCTAACCTTTGCAAATCGAGTATACCCATTACATGTCATGGGAATTAAACACACCAATATCATAACATGTACTTTGTTTTACCTGGTAGGTTGAAATGACAGGCCTCTCATGACAAACCAAGGTCTTGTGTTATGCTCTATACTCAAAATGTTCATTACCAGAAAACGCCTGAATTTCATGACTTAAACCCTTATTGCTTATGTTATGGTTGCGCTGGTGTGTTCCTATATTTGTTCCAATGATTTTAGCTCGAGATTTCCTATTTCACTGCTACCCCCTAAGACCACACTGAGTTCGGGTCACTCTTGTTACCATCTTTTCAAACCCTTATGGCCCCTGTCGTCCGATTTGAGCCAAATGGATCCCAAACTTGGTTGTTGTATGATGATGCGAGTGAGGATCTGAAGAGCCAGGGTTGGGATAAGTTTATTAAGAAATTCCATGGTCATGACATGCGAGTGTCCAAAGAATTCTCCCTTACATTGTATGGATGCAGAGCTAAGGTAGGTGATATTCAATTGGAGATCACGGAAGAATTTCTAAGTGAAGCAACAGGGCTCCCTCTCACTGCTCAAAAGTGGTTTAAAAATTTGAAATTGGACGAAGTACCCTGGAGTCTTTTCGTGACCTCTAGAAATATAGACTGTTGTGACAAAGGTATTTCAGTCTCCCTACTCAAGGTTAGATGGCATGGTTTGTTAGCGGTTTTAAAACAATTTATTACCTGTGAAGGCCATTATGGCCTGGTCTTCCTTTACCATGTGAGATTGCTCATGCATTTTATTTGCTTCCATCTAAATATGTCGTTTTACCTGCTAAGAAGTTTGTATAAAATGTCAAAGAGATACAAGAAGAAGAATCTAGATCCTAGCCTCTTTCAACATGGTTTGATTAAATTATCGTTGGTTCATCAATTGAAAACCCTACGTGATGATTGGGACAGGTTTCTAGCTTGAAATGGTTATGCTGCAGAAATTGTTGTTGAAATCCATATGGTGGATAAACCTATGATAGAGAAGCCTCTTGATTTCTCAAGGGCCAAGCCAGAGTTTTTGGGTGAAAACCCTCGTGAAAAGGCAGTGCCCAATCAATTCTTAAGTGAGAAACAGGATTTTAGTTTTGAGTTTATTAAAATTCCTGTGCATGAATCGATTGTTTTCCCTAACACTAAAGTAAAATTAGACAACAAAAACCCTCGCAAACAGTCCAAAAGAAATGAAGCCATGTTAGGGTTTCATAACAAGAGGGATGGTTGACTCATTTCAAGGAGTCTATGTAATAGATCCAAAGCTCATGTGAACTCGATCGATTTGATCGAGATCCATGAGGATTCAGACTCTGATATTGAAAGATTTCTAGCACAGGAAGATCCAAATTGTTCCAAACCAGATCAACCGTTTGATTATGTAAATAATCTCCCACCGTGTATAAAAGACAACAAGGAATTTACAGGTATTAAATTCAGTCAAAAGACGACAGTGGATAGCAGTGATATTTTAGCACACATTTACACACTTCCTCAACCGATTGCCCTTGTTGCACATTGTGAAGTTTGTTTGCATTGGATAGGGCAGTACTACACAAACATCCCCATTCTACAAGAAAAGATCAAAGTTCTCACGAGTCACAACGATTCATTGGAAAATAAAAACCAAGAACTTAAGGCCAATGCACAAAGACAAGCAAAGTGTTTAAAAAGGGCAGGCATTATCATTATAAAAAATGCTAACAATGTAAAGGCCATGATAAATTATGAGATATTGTGATTCGATTTTTGTTATTAGTTAAATGGTAAGATTGGTTTTTATCAAAGTTATGCTTTGGTTTTTATTTTCTAATCAATCTGGATTGATTTGGATTTTTATTACCAATAGTAAGACTAGCTACAGAATTGAGACATTCTGTAGCCAAGTTAATTTCTCATATAAAATTTAGGAATTGTTAGTTAATAAAATATTTGACTTGCTCATTTCTTTTTTTCAGGATAGGATGTATATAATGTTGATCTTATGCGATGGAGCATGCTGGACTTAGTTGATTAGCTATCTCTTTTTTTCTTATTTTGTAAATAGGAGAAAACTTTCATAAATTTTGAAGATATAGTTTGATAATGAGTGTCTTTAGGCCCTCTATATTTGTAACTTTTAGATCTTTTTTGAGATCTGATCCTATCTTAGAAGATATGAAGTTTAGCTTTCACAAACTCTTTAAATACTCCATATTTTGCAATGGAAATCATCTTGGCAAGGAGAAGAAGATGGACGAGTGATTCCCAGACTTAATGAAACAACATATATGCATTTTGGCTTTAGCTTTTTGTTAATGATGTTTTCATTTATGTTTTGTTAATCCTGATACATTAATAGGTATGATAGCTTTAAAATTAATGATCTATTATGTTTGGGATATTTATATTATAAATATATTCTATAACTTGCTTCTCTAGATATAAATACTGTGATCATATCTCCAATTAGAATGATAGGATTTATCTTTGAATTTTAATTGAATGATGAAATGCATAAGTTACTTTCATATTTATCTTGCTGTAATTATGTGCAATTATAAGATCACAGGGTTATATTTTTGTTTCCTTCTCTGTCATTAAACCTAAACTGCCAATACATGTTTTGAATTTATTTAGAACAGTCATAAGATTCATTGCAGGTTTCTCTCTTGGACGTGGCAGTTAGATGTTCTTCACTCATACAGATGCTTCGATACACCTCACTAACTAACAAACATGTTAGTTCCTTTGTAATTCTCAATTTTGTCATTTACATATTAATGAAACTAGAATGTATGGTTCAACTTTTGACTACCCACACGTCTGCGTTTCGTAGTTCATTTAATTCAAGATTAGCTAGATTTATAAAGGAAAACATAAAATATTTAAATGTGCTTTATTTATCTACTTCTTAACAGAAATAATTTTCGCATTTGATTTCGTAAGTTTCGATTAAAGCTTGCAATTTGTAAATGATGTACATAAGTGATATTTGTATAATTTCTGCTTAAATACACCTACAATAGTTATATTAGAACATATATACATATATAATATGAAGTATCTAGTAATTAGTTAGTTATTTATTTCTCTTGTTTATTTTTTTTTAGGACTTTAGATTGGATAACGGAGCCATTAAACCCGTCAGAATGAGTTACACCAAATGGATTGGGTTATTTAGACAACCCTGGATCGGACTTGCTCTTGTAATTGACAGTGATCAATTTCTCCCACCAACAAATGTCACTAGAAGGAGGGGATAAATACAATTGATGGCACGTGGAAGTCGCAAGACTCCTCCCCCCCACACTCTCTCCCATATAGTAACACAGAGTCATTCTGACAACAAGGTTACTTCTGAAACAACAACTACCTTGTACGAAAATCCTCAGATTCTCATTGAGCCGGTAACACCAAACTCTGAAGGGGCCGATGTATAAGAAATTGTTCGTCAGTCACTCTTAAGGACACATAGTGCTTTGGCCTATATCAGACAACCTGGTAGGCCACTGAATCAACCCTTAGATTTCTCTGATATCAGAGAACAACTTGAAGGATCTAGTCTTCTTTTAAACCATCTAGGAGACGATACTATCAATCCTACCGATACAACTACTCTTGGAGCCGGGGGATCTGGTATTCCACCTTGCCCACCTCATTCATCTCCATTCTCTTCAGGAGGAGAATCTTTCAATGAAGGCAGTTCATCGTCTGAACCATATCATCCTTCGACACCACCTACACCCATGGTAAACCAAAACAATCCCGCCAGACCATGACTTGATCAACATTTTGTGGTTGTACCTGGACCCTAACACCCATTGCCAAAACACCCAGAGAAATGGTTACCCAAATTTGATCTGGATTCTAAGCAATATACTAAAGATCACATAAAGAAATTCATGTTGGCCATTAGAATCTGAAGTGTTGAGCATGAAGATGTAGTATGTAGACTCTTTCCTTATACGTTTGAGGGCAATGCCTATACATGGTATTTTTCCTAGCAACCCCAAACCATTGTCTCTTGGGACAAATTCAAAACCTGTTTCTTAGAGAAGTTTGGAGATGATAACACCCCGGAAGTCTTGGTGATGGAACTCTCCAGCCTAAAAATGAACCCTAAGGAGAAAGTAAAAGATTTTAACCAAAGAATCCTCACGTTAAAGAATCGAATTCCTGCAAATTCAATGCCTGTAGAAAGTCTAATTGTCGCATATTACACCAAGGCCCTACATAATAATATAGCAATTTGGGTTAAGAGGTCTAAAAATTCTATATTACTGGAAGCTTTCGAGGAGGCAAGTCAAATCGAAAAGGACATATTAAGTTTGAAATACAATATCAATAGTGAAGCTGAAACAAATTCATCCTCTAAAAAGAAAATTGAAATCCTTGCAAGGCCTCCCCAAGCCAAAAGCCAACCAGAAACTCTAGAATTAGAAAGTTTGCAAAAGGTTGTCAAAAGATTATCAAATCAAGTTGTATACTTGAATACATCGTCCGAAGAAGCATCCTCAAGCAAAGGGAGTTTTAAACCTCCTTTTAGAAAGCCTTTTCCCCCAAACCAACCAAATCCGACCCCAAAAGGTCTTAATTTTGAAAGCTTACAATACGCTCCACAAATTATCCTTGAAGCACATGATAACTTTGTTCCCCCTGAAAATCCTGAAGGAATAATTGAAGAAGAAGTAATTGAAGAGGAGGAGTCATCTCCCAATATCTTCGAGCACTTCTCCGACATTATTTTTCAAGAAAACTTTGAAACTGTCCACCCTTACAACACCAGAAGCAAAATGCAGAGTAAACCTTTTTCCGAAATGAGTAATAATGTGCCTCTGAGACAATCGAAACAAACTGAAATAAAACAAAAATTAACAACCCTTGTTTTAGAATATGACTTGATTGAAGACTTGAAAAAACTAAAGGCTAATATTTTTGTTTTCGAACTTTTGAAATTTCCTCTTATTCTACATAAAATGCTTCAGAACATCGTAGAAAATAGTAAAAACAATAGCTTGAACAACAATAAAACTTCATAAATCAGTTCTAGAACAACTCAAAATATCCCTACTAAAACGACATCTGAACCTCTAGATAAAAGGGATTTGACTGAAAAAACTGTATCAAATGTAGACAAAAATTTTACAGGGACTGCGACCAAAAATCAGTAGAATTTTGTTGTTAATACTCGCAAAAATGTCCCACCTTTTTTATTAACTTTTGAAATTTTTAATAGAAATGTACATAATTGCATGGTGGATTATGGCGCATCATCAAATGTAATTCCTTTATCTATCTGCCAAAAAATTAACGCAAAAGTTCAGCCTTCTAGCCTTAAAATCATTCAGCTCTATCGGATAAATGTTAAGGTAATCGACGAACTAAAAAATGTTCTGGTTAGGTTATCTTCTAATCCTAAGGTTCATCAAATTATTGACATCATTGTTGTTGAAATCCCTGAAGTCTATGGTTTGTTCTTAAGCAGGGATTGGTCCGAGCAGCTACATGGGTACTTTGCCACAAATTGGTCTCATTTGTGGTTACCAAAAAATGGACAGCCAAATAAAATTAGGATAAACCGTAAAAACTATCTAAAACATACCATGATAGATACGAATGAACCTTTTACTACATCCAATAATTCATTCGAAATGCAGGGAATGAACACTTTCTTTAGTAAATTCATGACCGAAATTTCCCCCATCACCGATCCAGAGCAACAATCAGAGCTCATGGCCTGTACTCAGTCAATAGCCTTGCCAAATGTGCCAAACATTGCTATTGAGGCTCATATATGGTCACTTTACTTCGATGGATCCAAATACAAGGAAGTCATCGATGCAGGATGTGTACTCATCGACCCCGTAGGTAATAAGACTTTCATCGCCTGTCTATTAGATTTTGAGTGCACTAATAATATTGTTGAATATGAAGCACTTCTACAAGGGCTTAAGAAAGCCTTGGATATGGACGTAACAAAATTAATAGAGTTCGGTGACTCAAAAATCGTGTTCAGGCAGGTAAGAAATTCCATACATTGCTTGCCACCACATCTGAAAAGTTACCAAACCGAGGTATGGAATTTGATACAAAAAATTTCAGCATTTAACATCAATTCCATTCCTAGACTAAGTAATTCGAAAGCTGATTTATTAGCTAATGTCGCTTCTAAACTTTTGTCTGCACAAGGTATTTCTCCAAAGCATTTTCGATCGAATTATTGTTCAGGCCGTCAATTCTAGACAAAATCACCAACTGGAGAGTGTTCGACGATGATCAATAGATCATCAACTTCTTGCATATGCAGGACACTTTCCAAGGTTCAATTATTGATGAAGGCACTCATGATTAAAACCTCTGCAACTTCACAGTAATATCAGATCCCAGATCTCCTGAATCAACATCAAACCTGGTAAACTCTATTCCCAGATCTATGGTAAGGTTAGAAAATTTTTACGACTTGCATGATAAATTTAGAGGGTCAGTAAATTGTCAAACGAACAGTTCTTCTTTGATTTATGAAACAATCAACCTAGGGACTAAGGAAAATCTGCAAAACATTAATTTGGGAACGGGATGTTCTGAGAAAGAACGGTCCGCCTTTATAAAATTGTTTAAAGAATTTAAAGAGGTTTTTTCCTAGACATATGATGATTTGAAAACATTTGATCCTAATATCATACAACATGTCATTCCCATGAAACCCCAAACTCATCCTTTTCAACAAAAATTAAGAAATATGCACCCCAATTTGGAACCCACTGTCAAGAAAGAACTGAATAAATTACTAAATGCAAAGATAATATTTCCCATGAGGCACACACAATGGGTGTCTAATCTAGTCCCTGTAAGGAAGAAAAGTGGTGAAATTTGACTCTGTGTCGATTTTCGTAACCTGAACCGAGCGTTTGATAAAGATAACTATCCCGTTCCTCTGATGGAACAAATTCTTCAGCAGGTATTCGATTCTGAAAGACTACCATTGTTAGATGGTTTTTCAGGATACAACCAGGTCCTCATGTCTCCACTAGACCAGTTAAAAACCACTTTTCGTACCCCCTGGGGAACTTATGCCTATAGGAAGATGCCTTTTGGACTTATAAATATTGGGGCCACTTTTCAGAGAGTAATGGAAATTGGTTTTCATGGCCTTCTAAATCAATCAGTAATGGTCTATCTTGATGATGTAACCGTTTTTTCTAAAAACAAGAAAGATCATTTGTCTCACCTTAGGGCGCTTCTAGAACGATGCCGCAAGTATGGAATATCTCTCAACCCTAAGAAATAGGTCTTTGCATTTGAGAAAGGCAAATTACTCAGGTTCATAGTGTCCAAAGATGAAATGATTATTAATCCTGAAAGAACTCGAGATATTACTAAAGTCTCCCCTCCCTCTTCCAAAAAAGCCATGCAGTCTTTTGTAGGCAAGATTAACTTTATTAGAAGGTTTGTCCCAAGATTCTCAGAAATGGTAAGGCCATTGAAAAATTTAATTAAAAATGATGTTTAGTATCATTGGGGACCCCAAGAACGTAAAGCCTTCGAATCTATCAAAAAAATGGTAATTGAAGCTCCTTCCTTGATGAGTCTTGATTTCTCGCAAGATTTCACTCTTTACACTTTCGCCTTTGATCGATCTTACGCTGTTGTCCTAACACAAAAGAATGATGAAAGAAAAAAAGTACCCATTTCCTTCATGAGCTCATCTTTCAAAGGAGCTGAACTGAACTACCCAGCTGTAGATCAACAGGCTTATGCGGTTTTTAAAGTAGTGAAACACTTTTGTTCATATTTGCTGAAATCTAGAACTAAAGTCATTGTCCCTTATCCTGCAGTTAGAAACTTGTTAGTACAAAAGGAATTCGGTAAGAAACGAGAAAACTAGATGACATTGTTACAAGAGTATGACCTCGAAATAAATCCTACACAAATTGTTAGAGGTCAAGGCTTATGTAAACTAGTTGTGGATTTAGTTAAAGAACATGAAAGTCAAATCAACTGCTTAACTATAAATCAGCATGACAAAAAACAAATTAGCTGTACACAAGTTGTTGCTAACTCTTGGTTTGATGATATTAAGTTTTATTTAACACATGATTCTGCTCCTCGTCATATTGACCCAAAAAAGAGGAGAGAACTAAGACTAAAATCTGCACCTTTCCAGTTGATAAATGACGTATTATTCCGAAATAATTTTGATGGTGTTCTCATGCGTTGTATGGAAAGAGATGAAGCAGAAAGAGTATTATCTGAACTTCATGCAGGTGAAGCCGGTGGGAATTTCAGTGGAGACACAACTTCTCACAAAGTCTTAAGAGCTGGGTACTATTGGCCCACGTTATTCAAATATTCCCATGCATTATGTCATAAATGCATAATTTGCCAAAAGGCTGTTGGACGAGTAAAAAAGGCAAAATTCCCTTTGCAGCCTGTTTCGGTAGATTCACCTTTTCAGTAGTGGGGTCTCGACATCATAGGGCCAATCAATCCCGCCTCTTGACAACAACATAAATGAATCATCACAACAACGGATTATTTTACCAGATGATCCGAGGCTACACCACTGAAAGTGGTAAACACTAATCAAGTGATATCTTTCCTTGACACGAATATCATTACTAGATTCAACATTCCCGAATGTTTTGTCTTTGATAATGATTCTTACTTTTCGTCCCTCGATATGAGTGTTTTTTCTTTGGAGAAAGGGATCAAACTTAATTATTCTACCATCTATTACCCCCAAGAAAATGACCTAGCAGAATCAATGAATAAAAATTTGATAAAAATCATCAAGAGGGCAGTTTATGAAAACCACAAAAATTGGCACAACACACTTTTTAATGCACTCTGGGCTAATAGGGTGACACCAAAAACCTCTGTTGGTAACTTCCCTTTCTTTCTTGTCTATAGAAGAGAAGCTATTCTCCCTCCACATGTTTTTCTTCCCTCTCTGCAACTATCGTAGAAAGTTCAGGAAGAAGAATGCCCTCCTCTTGAAAGTCGAATCAATGCCTTATTGAAACTAGAGGAAGTAAGAGCACAAGCGAAGGAGAAGTTGGATTAGCATCAACATATTGTGAAAGGTTGGTTTGATTCAAACTCTGCTTCAGATAGAAACTTTGAGGTAGGAGATTTGGTTCTCAAGTGGGATAAACCTCACGAAGGAAAAGGGGAACACACCAAGTTCCAGAACCTATGGTTGGGGCCTTTCATAATCGCTGAAAAAATAGGTCTCAGCTCCTTCCATCTACACATTTTGGAGGGACATCCAGACACCTTCCCGGTGAATGCCAAGATCTCAAAAGGTATTTTTCCTGATAAATTCCAGATCCACCTTTCTACATAATTTTTTCTGTTTGATTTACTTTTGTTTTCTGGTTTTTGGTTCTTTTCATTTTGTTTGTTTTCGTTGCTTTCTGGTTAAACTTATGCCTGTGTCACCTTTTAGTTCATGAAGGGAAATCAGAATGCCTCATTATGAAGAAATAGTCAAGGTATGTTAGAGCATCAATGTTGTAAATTCCTGAAACGCAGTCTAGCTAAAGAAGTTTTCTGTTCAGAATAAGTTTCATGGTTTCACTTTATAATTATGAGCAGACACGACCATCATGAAAGGTCTTTACATTGTCCCTGTTTTAAACAAAAAAAATCAAGTATGCCTTCTTGTCCTCGAAAAATTAGTCTCATTAGAAAACTAATTTTAAACCATAATGAAGGTTATTAAGCGATAAATTAAAGGCTAGACAATATCAAGTGTTCTGAAAACTGAAATTTTCAGCATCACCCCACTCTTTTGAATATCATTAAATTTATATCAAAATTGTAAATAATTTCCAGAGAGTTGTGGGAAGTGTCTATAAACTGGTTGAGATACTGAATAGGTCTGCTGGCAGCGGGTAAATGCATACATCATTCCAAGACAACTTCGTCGGGGTACTAAATAGGCCTGCTGGCAGCGAAGCGATGTCGAGTTCAAGAAAATTATCAGGTATAATTTTTGATATCAGTCATAAGTGCCCTTCGTTTATATTGAAAATTCTTGGACAGGTTAGAGGCATCAAATTGGGGTAATTGACATCCCCGTTGAGGCTACAGATGCCTGCTGGCAGTAGTGTCCCTATCAAAAGTATCAGAGCCATTGGATTAAATATTGTTGCTCTCATAATTACAATTTTTCACCAAATTTCATCTGAACAGTAAGATATCTGAAGCTGGACTGTCTGATGATTGTTGAAATTTGATTGAGATTCTTGATGTCCTTCAGTTGTTCTTTGATCTGTAATAATTCTAAGCAGTCCTATCATGAACTCGTTGGTGATGCAGTGATAACTGCTTCTCCCAGTAAGTGGCCATTGTTGGCAACCCTACATGTTTTTTCTTTTTCGATGACAAATGACAGCTCCTGTAACTGCCTACGCCTCATCCTGTAAATATCACTATTTGAGGGTGATTACTCGATTATTAAAAAAATGTTTGACTATTGTTGTTATACTTTTATTTTACATTTTCATGCTTGATTCATGGCCGTAAGCATGAATTAAGCATTTAAACTTAATTTCTCTTTGTGACTCTATCCATTGCTTGATTGCTAGAAAATCCATTGTGACTTGTATCTACCTCCTATTCAATATTGGGATGATTTTCCTTTTGAGTTTGTTTGAATATCGATATAATACCTATGTTGATTGGCATTTGAACTATAAGATTGTGCATTTAAAATTCTTGGTAAAATCAACTTTGATTTAAATTTTTTTATTTGTATTTGGACTGTAAAAATGTATCCTCTCCTAACCTTTACAAATTGAGTATACCCATTACATGTCATGGGAATTATACACACCAAGATCGTACCCTGTACTTCATTTTAGCTGGTAGGTTGAATTGACAGGCCTCTCATGACAAACCAAGTTCTTGTGTTATTCTCTGTACTCAAACGTTCATTACCATAAAACGCCTGAATTTTGTGACTAAAACCCTTATTGCTTATGTTATGGTTGTGCTGGTGTGTTCCTAGTTTTGTTCCAATGATTTTAGCTCGAGCTTGCCTCTTTCATTATTTCCTTTTAAGACCACAGTAAGTTCGGGTTGCCCTTGTTACCATCTATTCAAACTCTTATGGCCCCTGTCGTCTGATTTGAGCCAAATGGCTCCCAAACTTTGTTGTTGTATGATGATGCGAGTGAGGATCTGAAGAGCCAGGGTTGGGATATGTTTATTAAGAAATTCCATGGTTATAACTTGCAAGTTCCCAAATAATTCACCCTTACATTGGATGGATGCAGAGCCAAGGTAGGTGATATTCAGTTGGATATCACCGAAGAATTTATGAGTGAAGCAATAGGGCTCCCTCTCACCGGTCAAAAGTGGTTTAAAAACTCGAAATTGGACAAAGTACTCTGGAGTCTTTTCGTCACCTCCATAAAGATAGACTGTTGTGATAAAGGTATTCCGGTCTCCCTACTCAAGGTTAGATGGCATGGTTTGTTAGTGGTTTTAAAAAAATTTATTACCTGTGAAGGCCATTATGTCCTGGTCTTCCTTTGATCCAGGTGGATATCAGTGGCCACCCACCTTTTCCAAATGGCTCAAAATGGCTTTCTGGTAATTTTGGCAATTTACTATTTTTAGCAGGTTTTAACTTTCGGG
>JASDQU010279086.1:0-14789 GCA_032191745.1 Picea mariana
CTTCTATATTATAGATTGTACACCATAATTCCTACCTACTATTGTACATTACTTTTTATAGCTCTTAAATTTTCTTAGAAAATGATATTAACTTGTATTAAAATTGATCCAATCCCCGGGACAACCCTAGAATGGATGATTCAATGAGTCTCTTAATGGACTCAAGCCACATTGAAAATTCTAATATTTTTTTTTCATGTAATTAGTTTTTATTATAACAATTCTAAGGTAACAAACCATCGATAATCCACTCCTTATCCTGGACCTCCTCGATCATGGATAATTAGCTCATTACATCTTGGAATCACTGGTCATACTCACTTATAGTTATTTGATCTTCTGTTTAATCTCTTTTAATCAACAATAATTTATTGCTCATACTTCATCTTTGTGAAATTTTAATGTCATGTTTGTTGTTCAATTTTAACATTCTTTGCATCCACCATTGCCAATATTTCAAGCAACTTGAGCTTCCAAATCCTCCATCAAGTCCTTTCACCTCCCATGTTGGGGTTACACTTCCATCTAAATGAGGCTTGGGAGAATACCTTGTTCCACCATTACCATCTTCAACCGCACATGCATTTACTCAATCAATCTTATGTGTGGTCCTTGCTTGAAATATTCTAGTACTTTGGTCAAAGATTGATCACATTCCACCATGAATTCCAAAGCATAACATTCAACAAAGACTTTTAACCAAAATTGAATCACTCGTGGTCAAATTATGGTCATACAATGAGATATTTAACAAATTATTACCAGTCCACACAATTCTTAGCTATGAAAAAAATGATAATATTGCTTCTCTACAAATATTTCCAACTATTCATGTAGATTTGCTTGAAAATTTTCCCAAAAAGTCTCATGTAAACATACAAACATGTGTTTCTACTTATATATTTCTAAAACCTCACCTACATATGCACTTTCTTGGAACACATACCCATGTACCTACACTTCCAGATAATATTGAGGCACATCTTTTGATGGCCTCCACTACATCTCTGCTACTCTACATTTTTCAAGGTCATGACAACCAAAACCATGTTGATGGCTTGTTTATAGATCCAAGGTCCACAAAATGTGTAAAAAAAAGGCCCACAATAGTATATTATAGCGATGTATCTAACCTTTCGAAGGAAGGAGGTCTCACACGAGCCATGTTTGATAGTTTCCAAGTAATTAAGGTGTAGAGTAATGTAACATAGTTGGAATGTACAATCCATTTGTTAACCTTTAATCATATGCATCTAAGAAAACAAAAAAATATGTATGCACAAATATCACAAAAATTTAAACATCATCAAGATACACCATAACAAAGTAAAAATGAGTAGCCTTGTAATGCAGTCCCATTATATTAAGTAAAGTATGGATTACATCGAGGGATTATGCCTTTTATATTACTAGAGTTCAAAAGTCTCATAGTCGGGAAAACCTACACATCTTATAGCATGGAAAAGTATCTTTTCAGGGCTATCGCCATGCTTATTTCTCCACGACTTCAACTCATATATGCACTGGAGATGGAAGTGCTATTTTTGAGTGTGTCAGACTGCCTCTAAAGGTCAATGATTATGTTTTTAATTTTAAATACTTGTGATGAAAAGATGATAAATATTGAATATACCATTTTCAGCTTGACTCAAAGCATTTTCCTTTTTTTTCAGGATCTTGAATTTGTCCAATTTCATTCTACATGAATATATGGTGCAGGTTGCCTCATCAATGAAGTTATTGACTTCCTCATTAGATTACATTTGTTTGCAGATGTTATTGTCATTAAATGAAGAATGATGACCCATGAAATCAATAGTATATTAGTTATATAGTATAGAACTTCATAGCATGCTTTTGATTGAATCAATAATGTGAATTTAAAAGATGCAAGGCATAACCAAATTTCTTCTATGCCAAAACATTCTTCTTAAGTAGGTTATAGATAATGGAAATGCATCTCTGTATTCTTTTATCTATTTTAATACAAGATAAGCATGGTTCACTACTTGGAGTTTCTTTGTGCTTTTCGAGATAGATTTTCATGCACATGTTGGGAACTTTCTTTTGACTGACTTTCTTGTTCATGGATGAGGATTAGACCCACAAAAACTAGGTGTAATCTTCTAGACAAATTTATCATTCTTTAAGGGTTTTTGAGGTGATGTTTCATGGAACATATTATGGGTCTTGAGATATTCTTGGATAAGTTTTTGGATGGTTACTCTCTCATATAGAAGAGAAGGAAATTTCAAAGAGATAGGGGGATTAGTTATTTTTGAGGCCTCCCGCTTCTTGCACTTGCACTTCAGTATTCCACATTCTACTCCCTCTCAAGTCGGATTGGACACTTGGTTTGAACGAGATTATTCAACAATATACAACCCACCCACTGTAATTTAAAAAAAAAATCCATTCTTTTCCAACATATATACCCTGGATTCTGTTCGGCCTTCCCTTCCCCCATTTCAGGGGTATGCTAGTATTACTATATGACCATTACCTAGATTTTGAACCTTTTGGACATTGTTGCAACTCTCGCTCCAATACTAGCGCAATCAAATTGGTTGATTGTAACATATATGGGTTCTACCTATGTGCCCATGTCTCAATAGCTTGATAAGAAAACATATATTAGGCCCATGAATTCTCTCCTAAACTTGGCATTATAGAGAGAAGGGTTATCTTTGACCAATAATTGTTCCTTTTCTTTGTAGGTCAACTGATCGACATAGCCTCAAACTAGCTATATTCAAGTGCAGATACACATTCCTTTCAGACATAAAGACTGGAGTTTGGGGAATCTCCATATTCGTTGGCATGACCCCAGAGGAACAATCCAACCTGGGTGCCTTCATATGGAGGGATCCCAGAAAAATCAATGCAATGAGTTCACAGGTGCGAAAGCGGGCCTTTATATATTTGACTTATTGATACCACATACAACCACGAATAGGCTCGTAAATGAACAAGCTCGTAAATACACAGGTTCATTCCTCAGGCGTATATGATCAAGCTATATTCATTTTTTTTTTTAAAACTACAGAAGGCATGGAAATAATGACGCAAGTTCGTCGCAAGCCATTGATGAGTTTTTACTCTGCCAAGATTTTTTGTCTCCATTGCCATGATTTTTCATCACACCTTTCCAAGTTTTTTCGTCGCACGTATGGCATCTGCATCATAAGGTGTTGGTGAGTTTTTACTCTGACAAGATGTGTCGTCGCTATTGCAACAATTTTTCGTCACAACGTGAGATGCTTTTTCGTTGTAAGTATGTCATCTACGTCGTAAGGTGTTGGTGAAGTTTTTACTTAAGCACACTTTTTCGTCGTTATTGTGACGATATTTCTTCGCTATTGCCATGATTATTAAGGAAAACCTATTTTTAAGATGATGACATGTGGCATCCTTATGTCATCACTGTTTCAATAAATACCTGGTGCGTGGATATAGCGACGAAAAAAGTTCCACGAAAAATAGTCTTTGCTTTCGTGGAAAGTGCGACGGATATGTGTGGCAATAACAAAGAAAAACCGTGGCAAATTTGGTCATATGTAGTAGTGAGGTTTGATTATAATGCTGCTGTGACCTGTTTCAATATTTTATTTTGTTGTCTTGTTTCCTCTTATGCTGAAATGATCGTGCATGGATGATCCAAAATAGTTGTTGTAGTTGTATTGTAATGGAGGTTTGATTATAATACTACTGTGATATATTTCAGTATCTTAAACTTGAGTTCAAGAGTGCTCTTGTGCCTGCGTTTTTCTTCACCAAGCTACTTGAAGGCCGGACGCTCATGACAAAATTGTCCACTTTTCTCACTAAGTCTTCCTTCTGCTCATCTTTAGCCTCAACCACTGACTGAAGTTAATGAGGACCTCATTTCCTTATGCATCGCTTGTCCAGTTTCTGTGTTTAAACATTCTTGTACCGAGCTTTGTCCATTTGATCTCCACTCATAAACCTACCTCCACCAACATTTTGATGGGTACTGGGCTTATCCTCTTGCAATCTGAGGGTGACTCTCAGTGCTAACACTACTCCATGCTGCTTTATGATTTTATTTTATTTTTATTTTTTTTCATTGGTTTATTTTTTATTTTTTATTTATCATTTATATTTTATATACTTTTTCAATTTAAGTTATTTGCAGTATTTTATTATTTAATATTATTTTAAAAAAAATGATGTTATATAAATATAATGAAACTGACGTTAATATTATTTAAAATAAATAAATAATAATATATAAATATATTGTGTGCAATGTATTTGTAATTGATAAATTAGTAATATAATTAATTAATTAAGTAATATGTTTAAAAAATAATAAATAAATAAAAATAAACATTAGTATGTTACATGTAAAAGGGTTGAAAATGGGGTTTTGAAAAGGGTCTAGGGTCTTAGTTATTAATTTGTTTTGTTTGTTTTGCATTATTGTTAAAGAAAATCGGTATAAATGCAATTAAGGGGTATAAATGTAACTATACATTTTATGTTATATAAAAATGGTTATTATATAGAAAGGGAGGGCCTCCACCAGGGGACATCACCAAAGGACTATAGAAAATAAAACTCCCAGAGTTTGCTAGGGGTCGTGCAAGTGAATGTGCGAAGACATGGTTGGAAGGAATGACACAATGTTTCTCCTTAAGAGACTATGCTTCCACATCAAAGGCGAAGATAGAGATCTTTCAGTTGCAGGACAATGCTTTAAATTGGTGGGGTAATCTGCAGAGGCAGTTGCACCTTACCCCAGACACCGTCTCATGGGATCTTTTTGAGGAAAGGTTCTAAAGGAAATATTTTCTTGCTTACTATGAGGAACGATAGGTAGGAGCATTTCATGCTCTAGTTCAAGGAAACATGACCATGGAAGAGTATGAGATCAGGTTCATGGAGTTAGTAAAATATGTCTCGTACATGGATATCAATCGATGACAAGGAGAATGTTTTGTGTACGGGTTAAACCATAATATAAGGGCCATGGTACAGATGTGGAAACCATTGTCAGTAGCTGAAGTAGTTGAAAACGCTCGTTACGTGGAGGAGCATATGAGCTTAAATAGAGGCATGAGATCAACCATTCCACAACATCCTGGATTCATGGGGAAGGCCCCTAGGACTTTCTCCAGGGGAGGAAGCTCTAGGCCACCTCCTTATGGAAATAGAGTCGCATCTAGAGAAATTACAACAGGTATTTCAATGGAAGCAAGTGCATCATCCCACTCATCGTCAACCGTGACACAAGCAAGTCCACAACCTTCTTGAGGATTAGTTAGTAGGGGAAGGGGTTCTAGGGGAAGGAACTCATTTCAGAAACCGTCATAGGGCAATGTGCAGGTTCCATCTTGTGTTACTTTTTGGGGGTGTGGAGGACCCCATTACCAGCGTGATTGTCCAGAGTTACAATCAGTCTTTTTTCATAGAGAAGGAAAGGCCCCGATGGGAAGAGCGAGTAGTAGCCACCCGATTTATGTAGCGGTTAATAATCGTCAGGAAGAACATCAACCCACAGTGGTGGAGTCGTCGGGTATGATAAATAATGTCAATGTTAAAATTTTATTTGATTTTGGTGCTACATATAGTTTCATTTCACCTTGTGCATTGGAAATGTGCGGGTTGGCAGCCTGTGAGCATGATGACTTTAAACAAGTTGAGATGGATTTGGGGAAAAAAAAAGTGGTAGGACCTAGCGTCGATAATTGTCTAGTAGACATGGGAGTGTGTATTACTAAGTTGAAGGTGTACGTCACTGCTCTAGGGACATATGACCTAATCATTTGAATGGATTGGTTAGAAGCCTATCGAGCTTTGATATATTGTTTTATGAAGAGGGTGTTTTGTGTTGATGATGAAGGAAGGTCAGTAGAGATCCACGATGTACATAGGAAGGTGTCTCTATGCTTTATATCGACCATGAAGTTTAAACGTTGCATGAGGAAAGGTTGTCGATTATATGTAGTGGAAGCATTCAATGAAGGGAAAGGGCCCTCCATGGATCAATATCTAGTATTGTCAGAGTTTAAGGATGTTTTTATGAAAGAGTTTCCAAGGTTACCTCCTGAGAGGGAGATTTATTTTACCATTTATATAAAAAATTATGCGGAGCCAATCTCCAAGGCACCGTATATGATGAAGGCACTGAAAGTTTGTGAGCTGCAGATGCAGTTGAAGGAACTACTTGACTTAGGGATAATAAGGCCTAGTGTCTCTCCTTGGGGTGCACCAGTAATTTTTGTCAAGAAGAAGGATGGTTCCTTATGACCGTGTATAGATTACAGGGACTTGAACCATGCTACAGTGAAAAATAGGTACCCAATGCCATGGATAAACGATCTCTTTGATCATATGAAAGGAGTAATAATTTTGTCAAAAATTGATCTGCAATCAGGGTATCACCAGTTAAGGATTAAGGAAGGAAATATTCCTAAAACTACCTTTCAAACTCAGTTTGGGCATTACGAGTTCGTTGTAGTACCTTTTGGTTTTACCAACGTACTGACAATATTCATGAGCCTCATGAATGGTGTATTCTGAAAGTACTTAGACCGCTTTGTATAGGTCTTTCTAGATGATATCCTCATCTATTCCAAGAACGAAGGAACACTCACGAGTGGTGTTTTCATGCCTTAGAGAGAAAAAATTGTATGGAAGTTGTCGAAGTGTTATTTCTTCCTGAAATTCTTCCAGAAAGAGATTGACTATTTAGGTCATACAATTTATGGTGAAAGAATCTCTGTGGACCCAGAAAAGGTGAAGGCCATTATGGAATGGCAAGTGCCAAAAAATGCTCATAAGGTGAGAATCTTCATGGGGCTAGTTGGTTATTATCGAAGGTTTATGGAAGGGTTCTCTAAGATAGTGAAACCCATCACCACCTTGCAGTGCAAGGGGGTCATGTATGAATGGACGTAGGAATGTGATATTGCATTCATCGAGCTTAAGAGGTTACTAACCAGTGTGCCAATTATACGAGTGTCAGATATGGAAAAAGACTTCACAGTCTGCACATATGCTTCGAAGCAAGGATTGGGGGCCATGATAATGCAGGGAGGGGGAGTGATAATGAATGTGTAAATAAAGTTGAAGCAACACAAGGAGATTTACGCTACTCATGATTTAGAGTTGGCAACTATAATGCTAGCTCTAAAGCTTTGGAGGAATTATCTAGTGGGGTGAAGCTTTGAGCTCAAAACAGACCATGAAATCTTAAAGCATCTCTTCACTCAAAGGGACCTCAAATCCAGGCATAGGAAATGGAGTAAGTTTATAAGTGAGTAATATTTTGGAATTTTGTACATCAAGGGAAAGGAGAATCTGGTCGCAGATTCCTTAAGAAGGAGACCACATGTCTTCTCCTTGGTACCCTTAAAATTTAATTTGAGGGAGCGAGTGTTGGGGAAACTCCTTAGAGATAGTTGGTATTTAAAGCTTACTTCAACCCTCTAGTGTGGGAGGCAATTAGATCCAAAGTATGAAGGATATATCCTGGAAATGGATGAATTATTAAGATATCAGGAAATGATGTACATCCCCGAAGGTGGGGATATTCGAAGCATTATACTCAAGGAATACCTTATAGCACTTTATTGTGCACATCCAGGTGTGAAGAAAATGTACGTGTACATGAATACACTTTTCTTATGGGTAGGAATGAAGCATGATGGAGTCCATTTCGTTGCCAAGTTCCTAGAGTGTCAACAAGTGAAGGCTAACCACCACCACCCAACAAGCCTCCTACAACCGCATGATGTTCCTATGTTCAAGTGGGAATTCATTTCTATGGATTTTGTTGTGGGATTGCCACTCACATCGCATAGACACAATGTCGTACTTGTGATAGTTAATAAGTTGACCAAGAGTGCTAATTTTATTCCAGTTAGAGACACTTATAATGTCATTGATGTGGCACACATGTTTATAAGTGAAGTCATCTGTCTGCATGGGTTACCCAAGAAGATTATTTCAGATAGGGACTCCCAATTCACATTTAGGTTTTGGAAAAGTTTGTAGTCAGCGTTGGGAACTCAGTTGAACTTAAGAAAAACACATCATCCTGAAACAGATGGGAAAATTGAGAGAGTAAATAAAGTTATGGAAGACATTCATAGGATGTATGTTATGGATAATCAAACCCATTGGGAGAAGTACCTACCTTTGGTAGAGTTTTCCTACAATAATAGTTTTCATATCTCCATTGGAATGCCACCCTATGAAGCTCTGTATGGAAGGCCATTGAGGACACTGTTGAGTTGGGAAAGGTTAGAAGACCGAGTGAAAGTTGGGCCAAAATTGATTCAAGAGATGGAGGAATAGGGGATTCAGATTAGGAAACGACTAAAGGAATCATATGATAGACAAAAATGTTATGCTGATGCACATAGGACTGACTAAAGTTATAAAGTGGGAGATCAAGTTTTCATTCGTATTAGACCTAATAAGAGCACCATTCGGTTTGGGAAGGGGAAAAAGTTGTCGCCTTGATTTATAGGATCGTTCAAAATCCAAGAGAGAATTGGACTCGTTTCCTATCGTATCATACTTCCCCACTTGCATAAAACTCATAATGTTTTCATGTATCTATTCTACGTCATTATGTTGCTGATGAATCTCATAAAATGAATTGGAAGGAATTGAAGGTCTCGAATGCGGGAACCATCATGGTCGAACCATTATGCATATTGGACCATAGGGTTCGACAACTTAGGAATCATCTGGTAGACCAAGTTAAGGTCCAGTGGGACAAGTATAACCTAGAAGTTACTACTTGGGAGGATACAAAGACCTTAAGACGAGATCATCCCTCACTTTTTTTTACCACCTCAGGGATAGGTTTCCCGAAGGTTGGGTGTATGTAACGCCACCTTTAACTTAGACAACTAGAATTACTTAAGGCCTAATCATATTTTATTTTCTATTTTACTGTGAAACTATTAATGATACACTTGAAATTTTAAGACATATAGACCTATGTGAATGTCAATTCTATGAATGTTTATTGTTATTTGAATTATAATGGATATTATGCAACCTATTTCTAACTTGCAATTTTGACATTTAAAGCTGTTGGTACGTGGATACCGAAGTGTGGATATGATTAAATGCATTTGCATGATAATAATGTATAGATATGTATGAGTTTGTGTTATAAGCTAATTTGCAGGTTAATGGGATATGAAATAGCTAAAGGATAATGATAATAAAGGGTTGATGACGTGAACATCAACCGAGTAACAATATGGTATGAATATTTGTATGTGAAATTATGTTGGTTCAATTGCATTGCTATGATATGTGGACAAGTGCATGTTTTTAGGTAACAAAACTGCCTAAATTTACTGCCTGAAACTGAAAACACGATGACAAAATCCTAGCAACACAGTGCCACTGTATGGTCCATGGTTGGGTGTTGACCCTAGTTCTATTAGGATGGGTGGAGGAATTTCCCACCGTGTATCCTCTAAAATATGGAGTCATGGGAGGATGGTATTAGCTCACACTCCCCTAGGTGTGTGATGATGACTTCCATTTGCTTGATGGGGAAGCTTGGTCAAGAGAGTTGACACTTTTGTTTATGGGTTCTATTTGGAGTTAGGTCAATATAGTTGACACTCCAAGATAGTCTAGCAGAGGAAGGATAGGGATCGAATATGGAAGTAGGTTAGGGAGGAAGGATGACTAGAAATAGTTGAGAGTGTGTGGAGTTTTCACCTTATAGTAGAATTTCTTGATTTCCTCTTATTGAATATATATATATATATATATGTGTGTGTGTGTGTGTGTGTGTGTGTGTGTGTGTGTGTGTATTTATATTTGCTTAACTAAACTACAATTATCTATGTGAATGTTGCTTGTGCTAAATTATTATAATTAAGGTATTTTGAAAACATTTTAAATGGTTTACTATCCTTTATGAAATGAATGGTCTTGTTGATTGGATTGGATGCATACAAGAATTGCTTAGTTGTAATAATTGTTGTCAATAGTACACATGTGAGTCCTATATGTGCTAGCTACACATGCATGCCTTGCACAGGTACACTAGTATGTATAAGTATTTTAAATTGATGATGTTAGTTTTTTAATCTGGATTTAAGAATCATGTTTTATTTCCTTGTGTTGTAAATTACTATAACTTCAGGCAGAAGTTCCTTGAAGGGTGAGTGTTTGTAACATCCCAACATTATTAATTAAATCATTTTAATTTATTTAGGGTAAGTTATATTAATTATTTAAATAACTAGATTGAATCTTTTATTAATTTATCATTAAAAAAGTAGGTGAAGTAATTAATGGGGGGATAAGGCAGCTGTGAATTAAATCAGGGGGGGAGGATTATAGAGAGGGGATAAGAAAGGAGGTTGGGGAAGGGAGAAGGGGATTGAAAGAGGAAGGGAGGATTGGATAAGGAAATGGGAGAAAGGGAACTGGAGGGAAATTGAAGGAAGATTGAGGGCTAGTGGACTGGTTGCTGGGATTTTGGGCTTGAAGGCTAGGGAATCTAATTTTCTGGAGATAGGGAGCCGAGGAGGCTCTATTCCTAGCTGGTTGGGAGGAAACAGTTTCAGGAAGGCAGTTTCAGGCAAGCACTTTCAACAAGCATTTTTAACACGACGACCTTCTTCTTCAAGAAGTAATTCCGAAATTATGATTTTAGTTATTATTGTTGTACTAAACTCAAGAAATTTCAACTTATAGCATTTGTACATATGATATATGTTGTTTATATTTTTTTGTTGTTAAATCTTGCAACCAGAATGAAAGAAATCCCTATCATGGTTAAACAAAAATATGGATTTACTCTAGTTTTAAATCCTTTTTGGCTACTACAAATGGTATCAGAGCCCAATTCCAAAACTGGGACTAGGGACTAACCACCCTTGGGATATAAAGTTTAGATATATTTTCCTCACCACCTTAACCAAAAGTTTAAACAATTCATAAAATTTTTAAGAAGAGCCATTAAGCAATCAGAACCAATCCATATTTTGAACATAGTCCATAACTGGGAATCACCCTAAAAACACCCYAAATAGTAATTTCAAATTTAGATGAGGATAAAAATAGAGAGGATATTTATTCCACCCTTCCCACCTATGGTCTTAGCCACCTGTTACTAGTTTAGCCCCCTGTTTACTGATAAGAAGCTCTACCTGCACCTGCAAACTCATAAGAACTGCACCTGCAAGGGACAAAGACATTATGAACAATGGAATAAGGGTTAGATGCAATATATATATATTAAAAGAAAAATATTTGGATTTATTATCCAAACCTTAGGTCGAAACCAAATCTTCAAGTTGTCATGCAAGCAAGTCATATGTAAGCCAAGTGGTAACATAAATAAATATTGGGTCTTTATCCAAATCTCAAGCTAAGGCTTAATATCAAGGTCGATTTCGAATTCAACTATCAAATGCCCAAACTAGAGACCGATTCACAAAGGAAGCACTCAAACACAAGGTGTGAATGAAGAGCCCACTACAAAGACTTATGTCTTGCACTACACATAAGTCCGCAGGACACGTCTCATTCACCCAACACCATGTTTAAACCCCGAGTCCAAGCTGTTGATTGCCAAGGAGAGAACCCACAAGGGACCAAAAGCTTGTGCCTCCAAGTCATTATTTTCCATAGCACTCAACGCATGGAGGAGCTTGACATGACTACCAAGCGACCAGTGACACGCACCAAGGCCGAATGAAGGAGCCATGACGACATTTTATATGGTGCTCTACATGTTCTGGTTATATGGTGCACCACACGTTTTGGGTTATCAAGGACCAAGAGCCAAGAAAATACAACAAGCATCAAGGGTTGAGTCTGACTATGCATCAAACACCAAGTAGTCTGCCCATATGGAGTTTCTATCAAGAGATAAGGCATAGTTTTTCATTTTGGGTTATCAAAGCACCTAATTCTATCACTCATACCACAATCCAGTGCAACAAACATACAAGTTGAAGCCCAGAAACTAAGTGCCAAACCACGAGACAAGAGGAGAAGAGATCATGAAGGAGCCCAAAAGGGGCATGTCTAAGTGCTCTATGTGAGTCACACTGCACATCATAATCCAACAAACACCCCAGTCATCACATAAGTCACCGAGCACAAGTACTAAAGCCCGCCAATGGAGTTTGCAAGGGGCGCAGACTATGCACAACGTATCATAATATACATAACATACCAAGTCTCAACCAAGCTAGCATGTAGCCCAACACTCTAGTTTAGTGCCGAGTCACCAAAGGAGAGCTCACTAAGGGCGTTTTTCTTTACACAATGCGTCCATTTTAAGTAAAAAAATGAGCGCTCATACATAAATCACACAACACCAAACCAACGCTCATGATTAAGTGCATACAAGTTCACAAGGGGAGAGCCCACAAGGAGCTAAATTTCACTGTAAAACATCGCGTTACATATCAAGCCACAGAGAGAAAACCCTTGAGGTAGGTCGGTCGAGTAGCCACAGGGTGAAATCATGAAGATGGGTTACACTTTTGCTTGTTTTATGAGAAACAAAACTGTATTTTCACAAGTTATTCAACTTTCAGCATACAAAAGTATTTTTTTTATTTAGAATTTCACTTTACAGTAAAAACAAAACTTGTGAAGAATTGTGTTAGCTTTCCAATGACTATTTTTCAAATTTTTTGTATCACAATTTGATATGTCAATTTGACAATTGTTTAACAATATGTTCCTTAAACATGAAATGAATGATAATGAGTTACTTATTTCTACAACAATGTATCTATTATTAAACTTATTTTTTTAAGAAACGAAATATACTGAAACAATCTACAAAGACTCTATTTTATTATGACTACAATTTTGAATCTAACAGATGAATATTATAATTTCTAGAATTTTTTGAAGTTGACCAAGCTGAAAACATTGCAGATTTTAAACACATGTTTTTCTACACGTTGTATCTATCTTAATTTTTACTTAAAACTAAAATCTAAATATACCCTTTTGAAAAGAACAGTTTAAGGATTATGAATATATTTTTTTCCAAATTTTTCACTGTATATTTTTAGAGATACCGATATTTCATTTCATCGAATCATAATGTCTGCTGAAAATATTATGTAGTGATTTTTTAAAAAAATTAAATAAAATTAGATAAAAATAAAGAAAATGAAAATTTTTTATAGGAATTGAAAGTAGATTCAGTTTTGGAAATGATGGAGTCAATTTCAAAACCAAATTCTTAGTATTTGCAGGAGTCGACAACCTCCAAAGTTCAGTTAAGCTTGGGAAAATTCTTTGGTTTTAGTTTTCAGTCCCAATTTCCTTTTTTCGGCCGAAAGAATAAAATCTAACGAAAACTGTCAAAGCTGAACGGTTTCCAAGGTTTTCGGCCGAAAAACCATTCTTTCAGCCGAAAGACTGTCGAACGAATTTTGTCTGTCGGAAAAAATGAAACGAAACGTCATATTGTTTCCTTTTGCGCCAAATTGTATAAATAGGCTTTTGACCAAACACATTTAACACAATTCATCGGATGGACAGACATATATAAGCTCGAGGATAGGGATTTAAAAACATTTCTATTACTGATTGCAGCTGTATTCTTTTCTTTCTTTATTTCTTCCCTCTGTTCCATAGGCTTAATCGGAGGATCAATATCGATACATGGTGGTTTTCTAGAGCACTTAAACAAAGTTTTGAATCATCTTTTTGGTTTTTGTTGAATTAGATAATTGATGTTTGTTCAAGTTTTTATTGGAATAACAATTTATATGTTGAAAGATAAATGTTGAGCATTTTTTCAAGGTGATGTCTTTGTTGAACATATCTTTTACAGATAACTATAAAAGTCATGGGAAACAAAAGTTTGTGCAAGAGAAAATATGATCGCATTCGAGATGATACTCGCCAAATCGAACAAAGGAAAGAGCTTTATTGGAGAAAGAAACAAGAACGTGCAAATATTGAAGAAATAAACGATGATAATGTCAATAGATATTTTCGACAAGAAGAAGTTCAACCAGGTATGCATACACATATGCTGGTCGAGCGCACGACACACATTGGGACTGTATTCAGAAAGTACAAAATTCAAAGTATAGAATTCAAATTTAAAATATTGTAAATAATATAATTGATTGTAATTACAATTTGATGTTTTTCAAGAAACATAAATAGATTTGTCTCATAATGTCGAAGAAGACATTGAAACCGAAATTGAAGCAAAAGACGTTGAAACCGAAATTGAATCAGAAGACGAATCACCTATAGGTATGTACATAAATTTAGATTAATACAAGATGAACACTCAAGTATATATAACTTAGTGAATTTTTGTTCGGGTTATGTTTTTTAATATAAACTTTAAATTGAAATATGCAGGAGAATCTATCAACATTGATGATGAAATATTAGAAAATGTTGATATTGACAAATTTGGGAAGAAAAAAGCTAAGCATTATATAAGATATCGAACTAAGAACATGTATAATACTTTTTTCAAAGATGAATTAGTAACAATATAGGCTCAACTTTTACTTTGTCTATTGAAGCCAAGAAAGTTAAAAGAAGCTACATCATTATTGGGTATTCAAAATTCGACAAAGGATACAAAGATGCAAAAAAATGTCTTTAACAATATAACTAATGTATTAAAATCTTTTGGAAAATCTCGAAAAGAAGATGTCCTTGTTGCACGTAAAATGTTACAAACAACAATTGTTTCAGGGAGAAATATAAAAGATCATTTGACACTACACATGGAAAAAACGATGGGAACGTCAAGAAAAACATTGCACAAACAT
>JASDQU010279087.1:2857-14825 GCA_032191745.1 Picea mariana
TTAAGTCTGCTGAATTTTGAATGGGACCTAAAATTCTACTTTCTCCATATGAAGTCCAATGAGGTTGGAACCACTCTCAAACATCCTGAAACAATTAATGGTAATGTTAAAAATTTAAGTAAAAGGATGAAAATGAGTTACCATTAATTACTAGGGCGGGTAAAATGGAGGGGGTGGGAACCTCTTTAAATAGAATTAGTAAGGCAAAAAACCCTTAGTTGCACACTGAAACACCTCACAGTTGCAACTTGCATGAGAAAACATGAGCCAGGGTCCTTTTCTGCGCAGGACACGTGTCCTATTTTCAAGACACGCGTGTCCTGTGAACATGACACGTTCTAAACGAGTATCCGACACGTGTCCTACCGTTTGGTGTCCGACACGTAGGATTCATGACACGAGGGGGGGTTTGGACGTGTCAGGTGACTTAGGTGTGCAGTGCTGGAAGCAATCGGTCAGATCCTGAAGGTAGAAGGATGATGGAAGTACTCTGCTGCAATCTTATCTAACCCTATAAAAGCCCTCTCATCCCTGTAGATATAGAAGCCCAAATAATCAAATCGATCAATATGCCCTGGCTGTGCATGAAAGAGAAAAGACCAACCTAGAGTAACAACTCATGCATGGAATGCTAACTGATAAGATACTAGCTGTTCAAATGTTGTTGTGGCAAAGAATAACTGCTTATCAATTCTGATTATATCTAGCCTCAACAATCCGAACTAAAACTCAGTCATACCACTAACTCCTTGTTTGCATGGAACTTGCAACTGATTGTTATAAGGTTGATACCATATTAAACTGCTGTGAGAAGCATATAACTGATGAAAGACTGCTGGCTATACTAATCACCAATGATAGAATCCACCAGAAATAACTGACCTCAGAGCTGGAATCACTGTTGTTTTCCAATTCTAAGGATAGTATTGCTAAATACACTATACTTCAGCACTGATCTACATCCCATCCTCTGGCTGCTACCTAACTCAACCTAGAGCAGCCAATCGAAGTCACAAAGGCCACTTGCATGCAACATGGGTTGGACAAATAAAATGAATTCTCCAAATAAGGAGACCTCCCCAATTACAGTGTGCATGCCTTAATCTAAAGACAAGAATAGGAGATTGGGTGGGATATAATTAGTAAATGCCATGCCTAAACAACACACGTCCTTCCTCATCTGATGACTAATAAAATCGACCTGTAGGTTAGCATATGGCATTCACATATACAGCTTTCCACTGATTTCTATTACTTCAAGATGTTTCCACAGAGCCAATCTAAAAAGCCTACAGAGATCGATTGAAATGTTCAAAGCTTGATAAACCTGCTCAGGGAACTGTCCATTATTTCACACTGCCACTCTGAATATCCCATAGAAGAAAGCTAATAATTCTTATATCTGTCAGTTTTTGCAATTGACTGTAGAAAGAGATCTCTGTCAACATAATAACTTTCTCAGCTTTTAGCAACTGATCTTGCCCTATTACCTACAAGAAATGCCAAGTAATATTCTGTTTATAAACCTTCAGCCATTTGTGTTTAGTATTCACCTAACACTCTTTTCCATTCACCCAACCAATTCCGTGACAAATTACTAAACCTTCAGGATTATTATTGATTCTGTCCTACAGCAACCTGCTAAAAATGACTTGTACAGCAATCCTTCCCCAAATTATGCTGCTGCCTCGTGTGTGAAACTAAGTCTGGGTGCTTCTCTGCAAAACACATTGCCAATACACTGAAAATCTGCTGATATGGTACCACCACTGTTAACACAGTGGTTTCTGGGGTAAGTCACAAAGCACACTTAGATCAGCTTTCTGAAGCATCTTCCCCTGAACAAAGGCTGCATGCATACCTGAGATGAGGACAAGTTTTTCCTAAGAAAACTTCCAGAATATGATCAATGATAAATTATTAGATTAGGGTTCCTTGAGTAGGACGGCGAACTAAGGTTTGGGCTATCTAGCATGCAAATTGGATGACGAGGTTGAATTAGGCTTGTTACACCATATATTGTATGGGGTGTCCGAAGACCGGTTCATGACACCTTGCAGGATGACACCCATGGACTTTCTATGTACCAGTTGCAGATCTTGGGGGCACTTTGTTATTGCATGTGTTATTTTGTGCGACCTTCATTACTTACCTGACCCTTGGCCAACCAAGGGGAAGGTAACATTGTTACAGGATGACTTGGCAGTATCATTTTGATGCTCCTTTGCTAACTTCAGCTGATCAGATTTATTAGCCATATATTGAATCACTGCTGGAGGTTGCTTCAATGGCATATTACATATACTCATCTTGTTGCAGGTGCTACTCCATGATTGACTTTTGGTGAAGAAATCTCCTATCTCCTTATCTTGTGCTCACGATATTCTTGTCATTCTTTTCTCTTGGTTATTTCATGGTGGGTTCAAGCCTTCCCTAGTAGTGTTGTCCTCTAACTTGGTGATGTACTTCCGAGGTAGTATGTCTAGATGCATATCCCCTTTCATCATCCATTCATCATTTAGCCTAGGTATCACTTGTTAATTTATCTGAACCTATCACCAGGCGGTTATTCCGAAATAAATCACTTTATTTAATAACAGCACAGCTAGGTTACTTAAACAAATATTAGCTGAAGCATAAAAACTGAAACCAACACATTGCGCAAGATATTAATAAAAAACCCCGAAGAAAAAAACAAATCTGAGTTTGAATTTATTAATAAAAAACCTGGGCTCCCAGCCTGGGATAATGGCCCATCAGAGGAATACAATGCAGCAATAGCCTAGCCCACCTGGCTGCTATCTCCCTTGCTGCCCCTTTGCACCTTTCCTCAGCCATGTCCACTCACACTTGGATGAACTCTCTTCACCCAGTCAATGAGATCTCCTCACTGTGTGTGTGTGTCTCATCCTCTCACCTAGGCTGCCTTTCATTACATTGAGTTAACCCTAAGTCCAAAACCCTAGATCTTCTCCAAGGTGATCAACGATTGATATCTAATCTCACGTTAACTTTTAGATCTAAAGGATAGGACTTAATCAACTCACTTAAGTTAATAATGCCAAATAACTTAGGCATCTAACTTAATTAGTCTCACATTAATCTAAAAGATCATTCACTTTAATAAATAACACAAAGTGACCTCCCTAAGATTTTGAGAAGTTACAAGGACAACTTCCACATGCTAGACACCGAGCCTATGTGGAAGTACTTGTTCGATGCTAATACATCAACACTCCCTCTTAGCGAGGAAGGTACTTCTACCACCTGGAGGTGGCCTTGTTTTCGTTGTTAGATCTGCTATCATGGCTGCTCTCCAATCCACTTGATTGCTTGCTCCCTCTGAAACAGAAGCTATCCCTGCCATCTCGCTCGGACCTGTCTTTGAAGACTTCACTCTAAGCATGCTCCTAGAAGCCTCCTGCTCCTAAGCATCCTGCATGGTCATCTCATACCATGACTTCTTCTGGATAGACTTGGAAGGTTGCTCCTTCCCACCTGAACCTGAAGTCTGACTCCCTCTAAGTTGCTCAACCTTCGGAGCTACATGCTCCTTGTTCTCTACCACTATGCTACTTGCCATAGCTTGCATAGGTTAGCCCTTTATCCTATACAAGTTGTTCTCTCTAACTCCAAAAACAGTTGTTGTGTCTGAGCTAGATCCTCTAGACTTTATCAGTGTCTGTTCATCTTGGAATAGTACATCATAGCCCTTCTTCTCAATTGTTGAGACTGAGAGAACACTCCTCTTGAGTTCTGGCACCTATAGCACATCCGTCACTCTCAATATGCCTCCTAACTCCATCCGGAATGGCAATGTTCCAAATCCCCTCACTTCATGCTTGGTCCCTGTCATCCACCAAGTTGCACTAGCTGGATTTGAAGATGAGCCACCAGAGCCTGAGCAAACAAATGCTCAAAAGTCAAAGATCACAGATTCAACGAGTCTTTTTAAAGACCACCTTTTTCCGCATTTCCATCCCTCCGAGGCATTGTAATAAATGACTTGAGCATGAAAGTTGTAAAAGACTATTGGCCACCTAAGACCTGGGCACAAGCATGTACTCTAGAGTGTTTTTTTTCACTTGTTAATTATTTTTTGCCTGCCTTAGTGGGGAATTAATAATTTCTAAGTTTTTTCACTCAAGACTGACTCCAAAGCTGGAGTATGTGTTGGTGGCTAGGCCTTGGCATGGTATAACCAATGTCTAGTGTGTAAATGTATATGATTTCATGCTAGGTCATGTCTATTGAGTCATATGGAAATTACGCTAGGTCCCCATAGGTTTTTTTTAATGTTTTAGTCAAATAATAAATTTCCCGCAAAACGAAATATTTTTTAAGGTAAAGTCAATAACTTGTAAAAATATGGCATCAGTCATTGTCAGATGCCATGTTTGTGCTCGTTTTCTAAGCCAGAGCACCCTTTAGACCCCTATTCCCCTTCCATCTAGGCAAAAAAGTGATTTTAATCACTCAAAAATGTATTTATCTCGAAAAAAGACAAAAAAGGGGTTTTAATTGAGTTTCCTAAAAAATAGGGAAGTCAAAAAACATGTCGGAAACATGTTTTTGACGTGTTTGGATTCTAAAGCCTAGTTGGTAGTGACAACTCCTATAGAGGGTGCATACCTAGCCTACATGGCACAGGGTGGAGATCCCAAGGTGCTATTCGACCCCACTCATGCTAGATGGCACACTTGGGAGAGATGGCGCATATCCCAATATGGGAACTCGCCCTCACACTATACTTCCACTCCACCTCACTCCTATTCGCTCCCACTTCACTCCACCTCCACCTCCATCACTCCACTCCACCTCACTTTGCTTCACTTCATCTCTCCTTTACTCCTTGCGCATCTCTACTCTTCCACATGCACCACTCCCTCACACATGCGCATTCCCTCCTGGAATTGTCACCCGAACTATGCTAAATAGAAGGCGACCCCCCTCCATTTAGCTAGTTGGAGTTTGGGCGACCTTGTTGTACACTGTTGTAATATCTTATTTGCATTGGAATAAAAAGAGACTTTGGAGGTCAAGTTATTGGTGTATGGTGCTCATGTGTGGATGGATGTTGGATACATATTGAGGTGATATTGCTTTGATTTCTTGCATTTATTTATTGTGGAATTTGGCTAATCGTAAGGGTATTGTTATCTCATTAGAGTGAGTTATTTAGCTTGTTTGCTTTATTAATCCATTTGTTTACTTATATTTGAAGCTTGTATTGCATATAATGTTTTGGTTTAAACTAATGTGTAAATGAGGTTTCTTGTGTAGGAAACACCAAGTTTATAGGTATTTGCAAGTGTTCTTTGTAGCATGCAGGATCCAGTCCTTGGAGAAGCAAGAGAGCTAGCTTGCATCTAGTGTTTGTCCAAGAGTTCGAAAGAAAACGTCCTCCCTCTTCCTCACACCAAAGGGACCCCGTAGCCCAAAGAGTTCCACGCTCAAGCGAAGGCTCCAAAATCAGAAAATTTCTTCTTTCTCCCTCTGTACTTTCTTGCATGTTAACTACATTCAATTTTAAAGATTAATATTAGCATCTAGTATTGCATGCATAAAGTCTTAGATCTAGTTTCAATTCTTTCTCATTTAAAAGAGTAGATCTAAGCTAGCTAGTTTTGTTGCAATTTTCTATAAATTTTTATCTAAATCTTAAGGTAGAAAGTTGCTCTAGTTTGCATTGTAGATTGAACTAATTAGAAGTTTTATGCTTGTTGTTTTGGGACAACAAACAAAAACACCTAAATGAGCTTAGTTTAGGCTAATTTAAAGCTTCGAAAAACCTCTAAAAAATTGCATTTTTGCATAAGAAAAGAATCAAAAAAATTTGGACAAGTTTTTTTTTCAATTTTTGTTGTAGTTTCTTAAAGTATTTTTCATAATTTTATAATTGTATTCTTTGTTGGTTTTTAGCAGGTCCATCACAAAGCAAGGGGAAACTCTGGCGAAATCGAAGCTAAAGTGAAGAAAATATAGCCCAAGTGGGAACCCTTGAAGACCAGGACCTTCAGAGAACCTATTATAATAATTTATTTTAGTTTGATCCATTCTATAAGAGTCCAAAGTTCAAAAAAGAGAAAAGGGAGAACTTAGTTTTCAGTTGTAATAAGCTTAATAAAAGCGGGCCCTTAGAGCCCAGTTTCGTCATCCCCGTTAGGGGGAGTGGTGTCTTGTGTGTTTGTCTTTTCTTTATTTCCTTGCAAGTCCTATTATCTGATCTCACAAACACACATAAGCATAAGGAAATCAATCATACACGGCACTCAAATCTTTCATGCACTTAAGCTTAAAAGTAATTTCAATCTTTATGCATGATTAGCTTAGATTTAATTTTTTGCTTCTCAATAATAAATCTTGCAAAGCTTTATTTTCAGTTTCAAATTTTCAAAGTTTAAAATAAACCTTCCCGCAATTACCGGTGTATGCTTTGAACCCTTGCGAGCCTAGCTCGATCCTGGGATTCATCAAAACCAAAGTTGTTTGTGCTAAGTAGTTTAATTAGGGAAATCTCAATAGTTGCTACCTTAATGCACGAGAAAACGCCTAAGGGGAGTGTGTGAAGTCAGACGAGAACTTTGAGATCTAGGTGCTCCCCATGTTGGACATTCGGCACCCTTAGTGAACTTATTGGTGAGGCCCTGGGGCTTTGGTAGGTTCTCCGCAGGTTTCCAAACAAAGAGGTAGCCTCTAAAGAGGCCACACATCTCTCATTAATCTACTTTCAATTTAACCTTAATAAAACACGCGATCAACAACTGCCCACGACACTTTTAAGGCACTGGTTCTATGGTTGTATTTTTATGTCTACAAGCAGTATATTGCATTCATCTGTGATTGTCTAACGAATTTATTAATCTTGCAGAACTTGTATCCTACTAGGTTTATGCATGTATCTTTATGGGCAAATGCTTCATATAAGTATCTCATCTGATGAATGATAAATGTTGAATACTTATGTTTTATTTACAATAAACTCCTAGAAATAGTTCTTTTGCTTAACATAGTTTAAAGAGCCTTAGTATTTTTGTGAGGGACTACCCCACTTGGCTTCGCTAGGAGTTGGCCTAGACGGAAGAGGTGAGGATCAGGTGACAACACCTTGACTCGAGACTTGCCCCCAACGACACACTAAGTGGATTGAAGATTTCTTCCACGATAGCTCAAGTGTGTATAAGACGGCAACAGTCCCAATACCAAGTTCCACATACATATCTAAGTCAAACTCTGTGAAGCTCTAGAACAACTCTCGTGCTCCTATCATATGACATGTGTCTCCACTATCTATTAACCATGCACCAATTAATATGGTGTCCAAAGAAGTTTAGGAAACAAGTAAGAGTTCACTCTCAAACTTCTTGGCAAACTCATCCACTTGAGCCTTTGTCGACGCAGCTACAACTAGTTGTGTCTCATTTCCACCCTTCTTGTTCAAACATTGACCTGCATAGTGCCCAAACTTGCGGCATGCATAACACTTGACTTTGCTTATGTCCTTCTTGCCAGTAGACTCTCCACTGGAAAAATTCTAGAAATTTCCCTTCTCTGCATAGTTGGCAAGAGCAGCATTCTCATCATCAACCTTGTGCCTTCCTCCATTCAGCTTGTCATCCTAAAGTTCCTCCTGAATGAAGTCATCCCACAAGCTTGACCAATCGGGGAGCTTCTCTCATGCCACGACCCCTTTGATGAATGGTGTCCACTCCCCTTCGTGTAGCCTTCAAGTGTCGTTCTCACCAACTCTAAATCATCCACTGCTTCCCCGATTGCAACCCATTCATATCGAACCTGTCAAATCCGAGTGAGAAAAGTCGTCACCATATCTGATCTTATCATCTTTGTCCCTGAGCTTCTCTCTCGGCACCATCTTGTGATTCTCATTCTTGCTCTGAAACAAGCTCTTCAAAGCCTCCCACATGTCCCCGACAGTTATCTTTCCCGATAAATGAGGAATCAAATGATCCTTCACTCAGTCTAGGATTATTCTCGTGGAATTCACGTCCTTTAGCTTATGGACGGCCAGATCTTTTGGATCCGTTAGTGGGCCACGATGGAGTTGTGTCATTCTCCATCAACAACAACATGATCCGCTCCTTCCATGGACTGTAATTGGACACCCCGTCCAACCTATCCTCAAATCGCAAACTAGATGCAGCCATCTCGATAACCTGCTAAAAAACTCAAAATTTGGTTGACCGATCCTGCTGCCCATTGCCCGAGCCTCCTACCCACTGTCTGGACCCCTACACGAGGGTACCACTATGCCTCCAAAAAATGCGCAACTTCAAGGAGGATTGATCAAATATATCAACACACAACTTAAACCAAAAATGAAATGCTTGAAAAAGGCCTCCAACGGCAAGGGTGCAACTAAAACCACTTAGTTAATTATCCACAACATTAAAATACTTGCAAGGAAATGTAAATGAAAAGTGAAAGCTTTGCAAGATTAAAATATCAACCACAAGAATGTAAATGCCGAGTAGATGCCCCAATGGTTGAAGTGGATTAAAGATTGTTAAAGTAGTTTAGTTAATGATTGAATCCTAACTAAGTGTCAACCTCAAGACTCCCCCAGCTTGTACCAAGTAGTTTTTGGGTGCTCAAGAAGTGAGGCAAACAAGGCCCCACCCTAGCTCCACAGGTCAACCCAAGGAAAGAAGTACTCCCGGAAAGGACGTTGAGAGCCACGAGATCGTCCCCGACTTATCACCTTCCGTTGCTTCCTTTCAATCCCCATTTAAGTGGCAAAGTTAAGTCAGTGTTGAGTGCCCTATTAAGTCTAATTAATTTTAGGCATGTGAAATAAGGTGAATTAAGTTAGTGTAGGTGTTATCCAAGATGTTGCTTGCCAAAAGTTAGGTGCTTGAACCAAAAAACGAAATTGAATTACTTGCAAATAATGAAGTGCTTAACAACAAGATAAAGCTTGAAATAGCATGAAAAGAACTTGAACCATAACTTGCAAGAAATGAAAGATAAGTTGCCTTAAACCATTTAGAACATGCCCATGATACTTGCAAGAAAATAAAAGTGCTTGTGAAAGATTATGAACTAGTACTTCATGTAATGGAAACTTGCAAATGAAAGATTGAGATAGCATGAAATAGATCAATATTCCTGCATGGGTCTAAGCTAGTGTTAATGTGTGTTACTTCTACTTCTTGATAATTTTTAAGCCATTAAACACATTAGAAGTAAACCATTAAACTAACCATACGATTTTGGGGATTAGCTAAGCCAATCTCACTCCAAAGTGTAGGCAACAATAAAATGTAAATGCTTGAAAGAAGTAAAACTACACTAAACAAACCACATACAATGGCACAAGGTGGAGGCAAGCCTTCCTATTTTGTGTCTAAGAGGGTTGAAATGAATGAAGTAAAATGCTAAAACAACCTAGCCACACAACCTTGTCCTAATGACAAGTGGGGCAAACAAATAAAGAAATATTGCAAAAATTTAAAGGACTACCTAGCCTTACGATTTTGGGGGTTGTCTAGGCCAAACTCACACCAAGATGTAGGCACAAATTTAATAACAAATTGCAGAAAATTATTAACAAGAATGCAAGCCTCTTAGGGACTCCCTAGGGCTTGCTACAATGCTAGAAAATGAGAGAGAAGAGATGGGTATTGTTACCCAACAAGGTGAGGCCCTCCTGGAGTGTTTTGTGGCCTAATTTGGGCAACACTTCCCCTTGTACTGGCGAGAATCTACAAAAAAACAAACTATTGCTTGCTGGAAATGCTGCAAAACACACAAAAAGTCGGAAAATTTTTGTTTTTACACAGAAATTTTGTGCATAGAAATTTCAGCAAATAAAATAATTGATTGACCTATTCTAGAGTGTTAGCAAACCCAGATTTTTGAAATGTAATGAACAGAAAATGAATGTTAGAAAGTAAGGAGGTTCGAGTTGGGTTATGAAGGCAAGCTTCCAACTCAAAGCTAGCCTTGAAAACCCTTGAGATAACCTGCAACTTGTGAAACAATCTACAAAATGAGAGCAAATGGTGAGCAAGTTAGATCAAACAAACTAATTTGTTAATCTACTACTCTACTAATATGGATTTCACAACAACACTATTGGAAATCTACCCAAGCAAACTAGTTTGCTTGGGACATCTACTCTATATATTAAAAATGCTTCAACAAAATACAATATCACCTCCAATCTCAAATGCGCCAAGACAAATCTTTGATACACCAATGGTCCTCCAAAGCACTTTCTATTAGCAAGTAGGAAGTTGCAACAATAATCGCTACAAGCTCCTCTGCAAATGTGAGAGAAAGAATGATGAGAGCAAGATGGGAGAGATGAGGAGAGTGGAGAAAAATGGGTAGCATAACAATAGCATAAGAATTCGTGAGGAAATGAGGGTGAGAGGGCCTTCATTTATACTCGGAGAGGCAAAGTTACCCCTCTTGGATCAAAGCCAAGTGTTCACCACCAAGCACAAGTGAGCATCTCAAGGAGGGGGCGCAATTTTAGGGTTTAGGTGGTGGATTGATGAGGTGGAGTGAGGTGGAGGGTCTAGGCCAAGTCAAATGGCTGAGTTGGATGGCTTAGGAGGGCGCACCAATGGAGAGAGGGCCCTGTTATCGCACAGTTTGTACTTGGAAGTAAAGGAAAAGTAACAGAAGGCTAACTGACGTAACTGGAGACTATCATATCATTGTCACCTCAATAGGATAACTCTTTCTATTTAGAGTGGCAGGCCTAGGGGAGACGTCCCCGGTGACCTGGGGTTTTGAGAAGGAAAAGGATTTAGGCCAAATAAAGGTTTCCCTCTCACAAGTCACCACCGATCAGAAAGTCTGGCTAAACAGCCAATAAAGATAATAATAACCAGAAATGTACCTGCCCGGAACAAAGCAACAAGAAACTATATTTGCAAGGTCACTTGTCGGTTAGTACTTCATATAATCAGGGACTTTCTCAAATAAAGCAATTGACTAATATATTGATGAAGCAAATCAAAGATGTAAAATAGCAATAGTCACTGTTATCGCACGGTTTGTAGGAAAGGTTAAATAGCTTGAGTCAAGGGTAGAAACCGGCGTAACAGGAGCTTCCCCACCCACTGTCACCTCGATGGGGGGCTCTTTCTATTTAGGAGGGCAAGTCCAAGGGAGACGTCCCTAAGTCAATCTGGATAAATGAAGGCTAATGAATAAAGGCCAAGTCAAAGGGAAACCCTTCCACAGATTGATGCCCGAGATAAGATAGTCACCAAGATATAACCACTGCTAATGCACCTGCTTGCGAGACAAAGACAAAGAAAACTAGAGTGTGCTTGCAGTGGATTAGTACTTCATAAAACCAATGACTATCTCTAATACATGAGCAATTAATAAATGCTATTATTGACGAAGTCAATGATGGCTAATAAAGCAAAGACTTATATCACTTCTCAATAAAAGCATAAAGGACAAATAGCGTTCAATGTGTGCAATTTAAACCATGTATCATATTATCAATGCATTAAATGTGTCAAATCAAGCTCATATATTATGCTGCCACGTCACTATATAATGTTGCTACAATAGGTGTGACGTGGGGCTGAATCAAAGAGTGAATCAGATGACAAAGAGCCAAAACGTTTTGTCAATTAGCTTAGGAACATAAACACTAACTCAATGCCAATCAATAGGGCTGCTAATTATCACAACGTTGCAGCTATAAGCCAAAGAAAAGGAGTATGACGTCAGCCCTATGATAATGTTATTGCAGTGTGACGTCAAGCTTTGTCAACTAGTCAATTTGAGAGGAAAGAGCCAACATTTTGCACCAACAAATCTCAATAAAGTCAATAGCTCAACACCAATCAAAGAAAAGACAAAGTCAACACTTTCAAGGTCAAACAAGAGTCTCAATTATGCATGACGTCACAGCTATGATAATTTTGTTGTTTTGCAGGTTAGCTAGCCAAAGTGGACGTTGTGACAAATTCAACCG
>JASDQU010279089.1:0-14825 GCA_032191745.1 Picea mariana
AGGCTGTGGCAGGGCTGCTGCCACACCTCTCCCTCACTCTCTCTGGAACTCGTGTGTGGCCCCTTTACTCCATATGTGAGTCTGGTCGGCAAGCTATCGTCAGCCTGCATCATCAACCGTCATGTTAGATTAAGTCAACAACATATCATAAAATCAATATCATATCATCAAAATGAAACAATATCATCATAAACGAAACAACTCATATAACCCACTCCTTGACTCAATCCGGAGTCCAAGGGAGTTCCACCGATGTCACTGCATCCTCAAGGTCCGAAACCCTGCACACTCAATGAAACTGAGTCAGCAGCACCTGTCTAACTCAAGATATTAACACATCATGTCATATAATTTAACGCATCATAATGAAGGAAATAGTTTTATCATCATCAAAACCCAGATCACTTGCAAGCAAGTGTCCTCAAAGAATAAGTTTGGTAGTGCGCCAGAGCGGGATGTTACAGTGATCATAAGAGAGAGTGATATGTACATGTTTTATTTCATCATTTATAATGTTGTTGTATCTTTTTTTTATCTTTATATTTCTAATTATATTGTTTTTTATTCATCTTGTGATGGAGGAAATGGAAATTATAGCAAATATTTGAACAATTTTAGTTAGTTAACATTTAGTTTGATGCATAATGTGTTTTTGTTTCAAATTATTTGTGATTGCATGGAACGATTGATTGAAATAGAACTTTATATCGTTATTTGAAGATATGTATATGTTGTTGGATGTTTATTATAAAATTTTAAGGATCATCTCCATGATCAAGTCGTAATAACATGTTTTTAGAAAAAAATCATCAAACATTTTACAGTTGTCATTTTATATAATTGGTAAGATTCGCAAAGGTTTTTACACTTAAAACTAAGTATTTCCAATTGTGAAATCCTAAAAAATCTCAAGCTAGTTGAACTTTTAATGGGATATGAAATTCTACATTATCCATATAAAGTATTATGATGTTGAATCCACTGTCAAACATCATTATGATAACCATGTAACATACATAAACATCATTTAAAATACACGTTTAAATTCTCTAACATCATCTAATTATATATACCTCAAGAACATATAAACGTCACTAATTAGCTAGCACACATATCTAATAATCTAACATGACATAATCATTGTGATCACATCTAAAAAAACATAAGCATTGTCTAACATCATCATCACACACATCTAACAAACATCATTTAACATACACATATCAAGCATCATTAACAAACATATCTAACATGACCTAACAATATACACATCAATATCAACATATAAATTAAGTACATCAACACAAACATAAAAAATACACCATATATATATATATATATATATCATGAACAAGTGAAATAAATTCCTTAACATATATGGTCCAGTCGATATGATAATAATATCTACAACAGTAGTGGAGACCTGGCCTGTAGTAGAAGATGATGGATGGTCAGGAGGAATTGGAAGATTGGGAGGGGGTTGGTCGACTCTATGAGGAGAAGTAGGAGGTGGAGGAGGAGGTGGTTGGTTGACCCTGTGAGGACATGGAGCAAGATAAAAACCACCCTCCTCAGTCAATGATGCATTCGACGAAGGGGTTCTGGATGAACGGTTACTAGAGGAAGAGTGTGTATCATTGACATCCCTCCTTGTTTCTAGTAGCCTAGTAGATCTGACGATATGATGCATAAGAGGAATCATATCAGGTGAAAAATCCCTCCAAAACTACAAGATAATAGGATCTTCCCTGATGTCTCATATCAAGATAGGGAGGAATCCCACCTCAACTAAAGATGCACAGATTTAGTCACCCAAATCCAACCCGAATCTAGTGTTTGGCCTATGACGCAATATGTTAGGTATCTGCACCCAAGGAACCTAACCCACCATGACCTCATGGATATCCTCATCCGCATTTGGTTGGGGAGGAGGCACATCCCCATGGAATGTGCCAATATCTAGAAAATATATACTACACAACAATAATTAGATAGTTTCATTACATAATTTAATAAAAGAAGTTAAAGAACATGTTCGAATTAATTTTATTCTAATTAAGTAAGAAAATAAAATGAAACTAGATTAATTTAAACAAAACCCTAATATTACTTGTAGCTTTCGGTGGCTCATATGATGTGAAGAGGATATTCGTACATCCTCGTCAATCCAACCTCACATAAGGATACAACACCATCATGAACATGTGATCGACCTCACTAGTTAGTAGCCCCAGTGCGTTAGTGGAAACCATGGCCGAAAAATCTGAATGACCCCTCTTGGGAATCATCTCTCCCCACATGTGAATCCACACTAGATTCATCGGCCTAGAAGGATAACAAACAAAAGTATGCCTTGTCTCTGGAAACCTCTCAAAAAATAAAAAATGAAAACTCTGAAGAAAAAGGGAAGTTCTCCCTCCCATGTATCATAGCAAAAAATCTATCTAGAGCTATACAAAACTACCACAAAAAAATAACAGGTAGTCTAATACAGCATGGCCTATGCACCAAATAATCAACATAATACAAAAGAGCACAACTAATGTGCTTCCCATCATTGGTAAAGTTTACAATGGTCATCACTAATAGTGAGAGGCACCTAACCTCCTCCGCACCAAAATAAGTGATTCATAGTTGTCCACTGAGAATCTTAAATTTAGCTGGATAAAGTACATCAACCCTAATATATCTTCGAGAGTACATGAGTTGAATCTCTGCTACAACACCGAATGGGACATCAGGGAGCTGGGGAAAATCCTCCCATATACTAGATAGCCCAGTGATAAAATATATATCCTCCTCAGTGACTTGGTACCACTGATCATGACCGATATGGAAATCCTGTCAATGGACATCACATTGATGCATTAGCTGTACAAAGAACCCAAAGTGCTCCTTCAGGGATGTAGCCTCCTCACAGTACTTAAGGAGGCCTACATTCCTCAAGAGGACTTGGGTCACTACAACAATCTCTCTCCCTCTCCCTTGCATCCCAATCCCATACAACATTGTATAGGTCAACCCTCTGCTCATGTTGTTGTTTTTTCTCTCTATTGTGACATTTGTGCATGATTAACATATAAAATACATCAAACTCATACATAAAACATAAAAAAAAATTATCAAATGAGAAATTTATTTATGAACACAAAATGACAACTTTCTTCAAAAAATAAGTAAATTTCATCGCCCATGCACCCAAAAAACAATCAAGCACTTCTTGTTGTGTGTATATTACTTGTTATCACCATCTACGGTGTGCACATGTAACATAACCCACAGTATAAAAAAAATTATATTATTTTATGCGGTTTTTTGTATAACCTTAAGCACCGGTGCATTAAAGTTAATTGACGCACTGCCTAAAATAATAAAATATTAAAATTCTAAAGCACCGTAAAACCATTTTTAATTTGTTTACTGCAAATCGTATCCTTTTCCAACATGCACAGGTGTGTTACAGGAAAGGCGATGCACCACACCAATAATTTTTTAAAAATTTATAATTATGGTACTTTGGAATTTAGGCTCTATTTTTTTATGGTGGTGGATTGGATAATCATTAATGCATCAGTGTGTAAGTTTATGAACACACATCATAAAATAATATATATGATTTATGTGGTGCACCGTTTTTAATGTAACACCCCGGTGTGTTAACGTTATCTCGACGGACCGTGGAAAATCAACTATATTATTTTAGGCGACACGTCGATAAAATTAGGCACCATTGCATCAAATTTTACCCAATGCATTGGTGCATTATATTTTAAAAACACACTGTTGAAAAAAATTGGCATGGTGTTTCGGTGCACTCTATAAATTTTTGTGGTGCACTGTCCACAATGTCAGACGAATGACTAGAACACACTGCACAAAAAAAATATATATATTAAAAACAATGGAAATTTAGATGAATTTTGAATTTTAAACTACTAAAAATTTATGTTATAAAGAGATAAAGACATTACCTGGACATTTCATCGTCGGGGAGGCATGGTTGCCATGTAGTCCAAAAAACAAAATTTTCCCACCATTTGGAAAAATTCAAAAGCCATGCACTAAGAAATGGTTGGAAGGAAGAAAAGTAAGGGAAGCACCGATGATAGGGTGCTTCAGAGAGGCAAAATTTGCACCGGTGCTTGAGAGCTCTACAACACTGAAAATGGTAAAAATGAATTTTACGGTCGATAATTTTTTTTTATTTAACCCTGTTATGGTGCGCTCGATTATTAGATGCATTGGTGGATCACTATTTAAGCAGCACACTGGATTTTTTTTTTTTTAAATAACCTACCATAGTGTGCCATTTTTTAGAGCAGCAGTGCGCACCGATGCGTCAGTATTTAGGTGGCTCACCGAAGTATATATATTTTTGATATAACCCTACCATGGTGTGCAATTTTTGAGAGCATCGGTGCGTCTGTAGTAGAAAACACACTAGTGAATTATGTATTCATAAAATCACCCTAAAAAATCATCCACTAAAACCTCCGCCTGATCACCTCTACTAGTGTCCTTCGCTATAATTTAATTTTTGGGCTATTTTTATAGGGGCTTCTGCAAAAACCTCCACTGGAGGGTCTTTTTATTGTAGTGAGGGTCATCTAATACTACTACCTCTGATAACTAAAGTCTCATATTACATTCGTATTTTGTTTCATTAATATCCATCTACCAGACTGACAATACTGCAAGGATTTTTAGTTATGATTTAAAATTCTGAGATCAACCCTACACTCTCATTCATTGTGTCATTTTCAAGAGGTGAAGCATTGAGCCGAAGCTCCACTCCCTCGGTTCCATTGAGTTTTTTTAAGTTTTATTATTGAATAAATGCAGAGTAACAGTTGATCAGTTGGAAGGATTCTCATTCTTCGAGGTTCATTTTTCTATTAATATGATAGTATCATACTCATAAATTAAATATCTTTCGTTCTCAGTTCAGTATTTGATTGTTATTAACTTATCATGTGTCATGCTTCTATAACATAGAAAAATGATAACATTATTTTCATAGAGACAACAGAGGAAATGATGTCATTCTTGGCATGGATCCAACATTTCTATCGACAAGGTCAATTCTATGAGGAACATTTATCGTTGATACCCTCCTAACCCTTGATTCCTTTTTATTAAGTTTGTGGTGTTCATTTATTGTTTGTTTGGTAATTAATTAATTGTTATATTGTATACAATAAAGAAACAATAATATGCCAAAGGGAAAACTCAAGACCCCTCAAAGGATTTCTGATGCTTGTCCCAAACTAATAGGTAATGACCTTCCTTAGTATTAAAATCGTTTCTCTATATTATATTGTGGGTAATATCTATGTTCATACTGTAATGGTGTCTTTGGTTCAATGCAAATGGGCACTATTAAAGACAAAATCGAACTCTGAGTTGTTGGTATAACCCTTACTTAAAATAATTCAAGACAAGCTTATAGAGATATAGAATGTCTGACATTTAGGGTCGAATCTCACCGATATGTCACCTTCAATGTAGAGGTTTACACTTTGGAAGTAGTTTTACTTTTTTCCTCCTTGACAATATTTACTCTAGCGTTTTTTATCCCTTTTCACTCTCCCATGGAGTAATGAATTACTCTTTTATAACTGGATTCTCTAATCAGTTTGTCTTGAGTAAAATAAAATAAATTAAAAATAATATTTACAAAAATAATTCTCATCATCGAAGTTTATGATGATATAATGTTATATTAAGTCTTTTCTCAACATAATTTCACCCTCTTTATAAGTAGTTATATCATATCCTCTACATATTTTACATACTTCGGCCAATGGTAGCATCGGAAAACCTTACTTTTTTAGCACACATCCTACCATCTGCATATAGTTTTCACTAGCAACATATATTGCACACATAGCTCGATCACATATTCTTTCCACATATCCTAAGTTATGTATAAATTGCACTGTCTCATGAACATCCTGGATTCTGTGAACACCACATTGCTTCTAGAACACCCTAAACTAGTTGTAGTTCCCATTGCTTTTTTGAATCTTGATCTATGCAACGTCTTTACAAAGTTTGGCGGTAGATTGTTTTTACATAGTTCTATGCTAAATGCCATGTCATGTGTTGACAATTATAGGAACATAGATTTGAGTGAATCCTACCATCAACACACCTCCCATTGCTTCTACCACATGTTTGTCTTCACATACTTCTTTCCACTAAGTTTACCTAGTTGGATGCCAAATATCGTATTCTGTGTAGAGAAATTTACGTGCTATGCTTTTGGCACATGCCAACATCTACACACTTTACATTTCTCTCCACATAGTTTGCATTGCTTTGGAAACATCCTGACCATTTCTCTCCTTTACATATAGAAAAAATCACTTATGCACAATACAAAGAGTTAAAGTGTACATTTTTTTATGCTCAATGTGTCAATTTGTTTTATACAGAGTCGAATGCTAGATATGATACTCTATGCACCAAAATTTACTTCCTTTGTTTCCACACACTTTTCACTAACTCTTATCTACCAAGCAACTACAAGTCCATCACTTTAATTTATATGTGCACACAATTACTTCCACACAAAAGAAAGAGTCAAACCGAACACTTGGTATCCTATTATTTCTTTTTAATCCTATTATTTGCAATTTCTTAAGATCAACTGAGTGAGCATTGTTATGTTTCTCATGATCAAACTTATTGATTTTTTTTTAAGATTGACATCTATCGTAAATGTATTGTCTCGCAGAATACTTATTTGCCTCTTGTACTAGTATCCAATACTTATTGACCTAAATCAAACACACTCTATTCATTGGAAACAATCAATAAAGAAATATTCAAACATTTTCAAAATGCTTGTTCATTACATCTATTATAATTCATAGGTAAATTTCTTTACTAATATTTTGATATTATAAATGTATCTATTTTTATTTATTAAAAATTATACATATTCTCTCCTATATATAGTTTCTTAGGCTATGTGTTACCAACCTTTGTATCAAAAAATAAAATCAATAAGTTAAAAGTCAAGCCCACTTTGACAATTCAGTTTAAAAAATAATATATCATTCATAATTGATCTAGAAAATACGTGTTTGGTTTTCTTAAGAAAAATATGAAACTTTTCAACTCCTCATTTACTCCCCTTGCACAACTATAGCATCTCAAACTTGTTCCAACATTTGTACTTTCTACTCCTTATCCTAAATTTTAAAGAGGTTACATTGGTTCATGTAATAATAACATGTATAATTAATTTTCATTAAATTAATAATTAATATTTATTTTTAATATAAAGATATACATAATAAAGAATTTGTTTTATTAGACATATGCTTATTCATAAGAATATTCTATTGTTAATAATATTGAAATTTATTAGATTATTTCTTTGCAAAGATATAACTTTAAATATTTTAAGTTGTTTATTTTTACAAATTTTTATGATAAATATATATTTAATTTACTTTTACTTGTTTTTTATTCCAAACATTTGACATTGATTGCATAAACTAACATTTCCATTAATCCTTTCATTTTTTTACTAAGGTTTATTCCACATTGAATAATTTTTTTTGTTTTACTCATTTTTACAAAGTTTTATGCTTATTATCCTTACTATAACATAAACAATAATACTATTTTTTTGGTTATATAAATTATCTTTTCACACATACAATTCATTATCTATTCAAATACTTACATTAAATATCATTGCCTACAAAATGTTTTCCATTGAACAACATATATTTTCCAATAGAAACTATGCTCGGAAGCCCTTGTTAATTTAGTAGTTTGTTAATTTTTAACCTTTAAAATTTTTTTCGAACTATAATATTTATTATAGTTTTTTTAATTAACTATCTAGGTAGTTTATTATTATCAATTCTTGAAAGTACAATTATATTTATAGTTTTTCATAATAAAAATTTGGGTAAATGTATATCATCCAAATCAAAATTAAGATCAACTCTTTAAATGAGATTAATATTTCCAATAGAAATAAGACATTATTTTAATTTTAACTTAAAAAACAAAAAAAATGATTAAAGAAGAATATTTATTTTAGTATTGAAAATGAGGATGATATCAATTTCGCTTTCACTTTGACATGGAAAAATGATTGTATAAGTAAAAATTTTGGAATAAAAAAATAAAATCTAAGATGATATTAATTTAGAATTGACTTTAACTTTAACATGGAAAAATGATTGGATAAATATAAATTTTTCAAAAATATTTATTTCTCCAAAAAAAATTACAAAATCCAAAACAAAGATGATATCAATTTATCTTTGAATTTCACATAGAAAAATGACTATATAGGTATAAATGATGCCAAAATATTTATTTTTCAATATAAACTACTTCAAATAAAATTGCTTGTTTTTCAGCTGCATAATACCAAATTCAATAAATATTAATACATATTTATTTATTTATTTTTATACCAAATTCAATAAAAGTAGAGCTATTTATTTATAATAATATATTTCATGTATTTGATCTAATGAAATTCATAAATCCAAAAATACTAATAAAAATTCAAGTATTTTTTTGCGGTAACATAGATATGATGATATTTTTTTAAATTTAAAATGAAACTGATCCATGTGGATATTGGTGGCCACCTGCCTATTACACTTGGAACCTGACCATTGTTTCCTTTAGCTTTTCAGTTTCCTTAATTGTAGCACAATTTACTATTTTCGACAGTTTTTCGGATCATGAACTTCCAGAGCCGTTTTGAGGCCCTAAACGACATTTTTTGGGCATCAAACCTTCGGAGAATCAAAGTTTGTTTTGGGCTTTGAACAGTGTAGTACTCAGATAGATATTTCTAACGATGATTCATGTGCGTCAAATGGAGATAGTATGCCAATTTACCAATTTACCAGATAGAGATGTACCAATTTACCCCGACGGGGCCCATATTTTGGCGTTTCATCTCCTAGGGTTAAGTTTTTGGATGTTTAGGGTTTCCATTGTTTCTCAATAATATATAGGCCTTTGAGCCTCATTGTAACACATAGTTCATAGGCTTGTAGCCACCACATTTCTTCTTAGAGATAAGCTAGCAACGCCTTAGCTAGTTTATTTCCATTCTGTCTGTAAACAAATTTCAGGTCTTTGATATTAATGAAAGGAAGTGTTATTTCCACTGAATATTTGTATTCATGGTTATTTGTGTATTCTATTTCATTCATGCATAAATTCAGATCAGTGGTATCAGAGCGGTCTTCTCTTTTTCAATCCTTCTTTGCATGTCCCCAACGAGGTTGAGGTATGAGTTAGGGGTCGATCTGGTTAAACCTTTGCAAGATCAACCTCGCAAACCCTGATAGCTTCCCATGGGAGATGAAAAGAAAGACGATGGAGTAGGATATCCTATCAAAATATTTATCGAGGAGGCCTTTGAAAAACAAAGGAACCTGATGATGTATAACCTCGCCCAGATCCTTCAATGATTGCCCACTGGCGGTGCATCTGCATCCAACATCCACTCTGGAGACGAAAACCCTTTTAAGGTACAAGTAAAATTTGACATTCCCATATATGATGGCCAAATAGATGCAGACGCTGTAGATAGATGGTTGAATCTATTAGAAGGATATTTCTCGATTCATGACTTTTCCAACCAGGAGAAGGTTATTTTTTCATTGCTCAAAGTTGCCCCCCATGTCAAGGACTGGTGGGAAACCTACTGTGAGAAAAAGCATGAGGAGGAACCCTATCTGTTCTCAGTCGTACCCACTTGGAATTATTTCCAAGACACCATCAAGGAACAATATTATACCATGGGGAGCTATGAGGACAAGTACATCCAATGGAAAACTCTGCAACAAAAAAGGGATCAAGATGTGCATGAGCTGACGAATCTATTCCATACCCTGCACACAAAGTTGGGTATCAAATATTCAGAGAAATATTTGGTGTTGAAGTACGTTTTCTTCATAAATATGTTCATGAGGAAATGGAGTTCCTCGACATCTCCTCCCTTGGTACGACATATCGATATGCTACCAAGATTGAGCAGAAATTAAAACAAAAGAACTGAGACTTTGGATTTGCGAATCAAAAGCAAGAAAAAGGTGCCCCCAAACCATAGAACAAAGGAAAAATCCAAGGCATGGTGGCTCAAGACAACCTACCAAAGCTACAAGAAAAGAACAACACCATGAAGCTGAAGAAGGACACGAGAAAGTGGTGTGAGTTCCATAAGAGATCCACTCACAACACAAGTGAGTGTCAGGCCAAACAGTCACTGGTGGCTGGATGAGGGCTTCTAAATCAATTGCATGCTCCAACATTGAATCAGAACCCGATAAGGGGAATGAGAGAGGGAAGAATATTATCGATGCGAGGCCAAATTCCACCGTTTCCACCACGAAGATCCAAAAGGAAGAACCAGAAGATCCTAAGGAGGAGGAGCATCTCTTCCACTCCCAGATGTGGGTAAAGGGTTCCCCACTACAATTCATTGTCGACAGTGGAAGACAAAAGAACCTCATTTCAGTAGAGGTCATGAATAGGTTGGGCTTGCTGACCACAACACACCCACATCCATACACCATCGGGTGGCTTCACCAAGGATGGGATCTCCACGTCAACCAACAGTGTCGCCTTCGTTACAACATAAAGCCCTTCACCGATGAAATATTATGTGGCATTTCTCCTCTTGATGGTTTAGATGTATTATTAGGCTAACCATACTTTTGGAAGAGACATGTTGTGTATGAGTCTCAGCCTAACGCTATTATTGTTACCTTGGGAAATAAGTTGTACAGGATACCAGAGGTACCACCGCCTGCCGCTATCTCTTTGGTTACTGCAAAACAATGCAGTAAGCTCATTTCCAAAACCAAGAAATTTGTTTTCCTGATGATCCACCCTCAGGGAAAGAAGAAGAACATGGCCATGACCTCTAGACAGGGCTCCTCTGCATGACAACAACAAATGGAGAAGGTCATGGAGGAGTATCTATACATATTCACCTCACCCGTAGGGGTGACTCTGCACTATCAGGTCAAACAACACATCGATCTGACCCCAGGTGCGTCACTGCCTAATGGACTGATCTATCAGAGCTCTGTTCTAGAGAACGATGAAATCAAGGGGGAAATCCAAGAGATGTTGTAGAAAGGCCACATATGGCCATGTTCATCGCCCTGTGGGAGCTTGATCATGTTGGTGGAGAATAAGGATGGGACTTGGAGACTCTGTATTGACTATTGGGAACTGAAAAAGATCACTGTCCGGAATAGGTACCCGATCCCATAGATTGATGACCTTCTGGACCAACTCAAAGGGGAAAAATATTTCAGCAAGATCGACTTGAAGTCTGGGTATCACCAGATACCAATCAAACTGTTCGATGTGTAGAAGATTGCCTTCAAAGCAAAAGACAACCTTTTTGAATGGTTGGTCATGCCTTTCGAGTTGATGAATTCTCCCGCAACATTCATGAGGCTGATGGACGACATATTGGGGCCATTCACCAACTCATTTGTAGTAGTTTACTTGGATGACATCTTGATCTTTATCCAGACTTGGGAAGAGCACCTCCACCACATCTGACAGGTCCTCCAAACACTGCGGAAACACAAGTTGTGTGCCAATTTGGAGAAGTGCACTTTTGGCATGACCCAAGTTTAGTATATGGGATACATTATTGATGAGCGTGGGGTGCATGTGGATCCAACCAAGATCCAAGTCATCTAGGATTAGCCAGCCCCGACCACTCTAACAAAGCTTCATAACTTTCTGGGTCTTACTAATTTCTACCACAGGTTCGTGTTGGGATTCTCTCATATCATTTGGCCCTTGAGTCAAGTCACCAAGGGAGGAGAGAAAGAAAAATTATTTTGGTCGGAATATCAACAGAAGGAGTTCGTAGAATTGAAACATCGCCTTTGTTGTGCCTCAGTGCTCACATTACCAGACTTGCAACAACCATTTGAGATCGAGCTAGATGCCTCTGACTATTCTATTGGGGAAGTTCTTACTCAACAGAGGCATCAAGTGGAAAATCAAAGTGTGACACTATCCGACACAGTCCAAAAGTATCCCACTTATGACAAAGAAATGTATTCCATTATGCAGGCTTGTCAACAATGGAAGCATTACATTTTGGGGAAGGAAACGATCATCCACACATACCACCAAACCCTGTAGTTCATACAGACACAAGGGAAGTTGTAGAATGATCACCATCAAAATTGGTCCACATATCTGCAACAATTTCATTTGAACATCAAGTACAATAAGGGAGACACCAATAATGTTGCAGACTACCTGAGCCGACCACCGATCGCGGTGATAATGATCATGTTCAACTCTTGTGGGCACGAGACTTCTGATTGGTCACTTCTCTACAAGAGCATTCCAGAATTCGGCCCTACATACAAGACACTCTTGGCAAGTAACCGAGTTCCAAATTTTCACCTCCAAAATGCACTACTATGTCACCTGGGAGACCTTTGTCTTCCTTCAAGAGATCGTGCCAAGATAATTTGGGAAGCACACTATAGTTAGGTCGTTGGGCATTTTGGGGTTGAGAAAACAATCGCAGTACTATAGAAGTATTTCTATTGGCCAAATCTTTGACAAGATGTCTGGAAGTACATTATATCTTGCATTGCATGCGCCATTGCCAAACCAACCATCATGAAGTAAGGCATCTATACTTCTCTACCTACCCCTATTCGACCTTGGGAATCCATCTCCATGGATTACATGTCAGACCTTCCTTCTATTAAGAATGGAAACCACTGCGTTTTTGTGGTCATCGACAGATTCTTGAATATGGCCATTATGGAGGCCTGCAAGAAGAATATCACAACAGAATCCACTTGATCCAGGGGATCAAATTTTGCTCAAAATTCAAAGTGCTCAGAATCACTTCAAATCAAATGGGTGCATAGGCCTCATCGTCACGAACCCAACGCAACTTGTTTGGGTTCAAACGAACGTCGGATGAGAGAGATATTATGTTCTGTTCAAATCGTCAAACAGGCAAAAAAAATGTGTTGACTGTACAGTCTGTATAGTCCGTACGGATGCTAACATGGAAAGGCCATACGACACATGGAAGGGCTGAGTTGGAAGGGCTGTATGACATGTGGCAGGTGTTGGTTGGCAGTTGGATGATGAATTGTTTCTTGACACATGGCTTGATTGTGGAAAATGGAATGACGACACATGGCCCAATCAATGGCGGCTACGTGTCACTTGGATAATGGTTTAAAACTTTGGTAGTCAGCAGGACTCGACCCCACAACCTCTGGGGCAAGGGGAAGAGCTTTGGGAAGGGCCGCCCAACCGACGCGCCCACATGTGTTTCTTATTATATGGTTTGCATTTTATTTAAGTTGCAATGTTTTGATATGTGGGCACTGTCAGAGCTGGGGCTAAGCCCCAGCCCCCGGTCATATATGTTTTCAATGTAACCACTGGTGTGCATGCGCGTTCCAAACCTTTTACCATATGTTTTAAAACATGGCACCTTTTAGTATGAGCGTGTGGTCACATGATGACTCATATGCCCACGGGTTTTGGCGGTTAGGGGATAGGCACACCCTAACCATCCTACAGTTTGCACCATTTTTTGGTTGCACCCAGTGCTGGGTTTTAACACAAATATGTGCATCGGGGCTTGCTTAAGGAGATAGAGGTGCATTCTGGTGATCCAGAGATAGCAAGTTTGAAGTGGAACTTCCAGGAAGCCTATCTTCTTCAATTTTTGGCCAAACGAGGTGACGAAAAAGCCTAGCTAGGGGTTTTTGGATGTTCTGAAGCCATTGGAGCCATCAAGTTGGCACTTTGAGCATTGTAAAGCACATATTTTATCACTTTGAGAAAATAATACAAAATATCCATTGGAAGATGGACCAGGAGATGTAGCCCAAGAGAGGGGTGAACTCCTTTATCATTTGCCATGTTATGTGTTTTCTGTTCACTGTTATTTGCTGCTGATTATATGCATTTTGAACATGTAATTTCTATAAAAGTTGTGTTTTTCAAAATTGATCCATTTGCATAAAAACACTTGAATTAAAACTTGCAAATATTTTCAAGAATACAAGTCTTTATCATTTTTAGATCAAGTTGGTATCAGAGCATAGGTTTCTGAAGGCTTGATTATTTGTAAGTGTTTTGTTTTCTGATGATCACGAGGTTGAAACTCACAAGAGGAGAAGGTCAACTTGTAGATCCAAGTTCTCATCCTTCAAGAAGAAATATTATATCATCACCTCAAGCTTCAAGGAGGCATTCACCAAGTATGGCTCATGAGAAGAGTCATGAACATATTCCTATAGAAGATGAAGATCTCAGAAAGGCTTTCATGGAAATGAGAGAAATGATGAAACTCTTGATGGAAGAAAGAAATACGAGGTTGCAAGGTGAAGGCTCCAACCCTTCAAAGCACAAGGGAGACAGTGGTGATAAAACTCCAAATGAAAATGGAGGGAATGGTGCTTCTCCACCACCCTCGCCTCCATCTTCCTCTTCTTCTACCAGTTCAAGACCTCTTCCAAATTCTTGAAAAGGACATGTTAAAAATCCTCCACAAATTCCTTTGTTAAAGCTTGATATTAAATTTGAATTGCCAATGTACAATGGAGAGGTAAATGATGAGAAATTGGATAATTGGATTCGTCATATTGAGGTGCATTGTAGGATACAAAAAATTCAAGATGATGAAACTAAGATTCAGCTTGCTTCTTTAAGATTGGATAGTGCAACACTCATTTGGTGGGAAGCCAAGACTCAAGAGGACATGAAGAAACATGGTAAAATTTTAACCTCTTGGAATGATTTTATTGTTG
>JASDQU010279090.1:0-10874 GCA_032191745.1 Picea mariana
TCCCTATTACTGTAGTTCCTATTGAGTAGGACCAGGGCTTCGGAGATAAAGGAAGATGTAACCCCTAAGGAGGGAAACAAGGAGGAACAACTACATGAGGTGCGAAATTGAAGAGGAAATGCATCCAGTTCTTGCAGATCTTGTTGCTTGGCTCTACCAGCAACTCCACCTTCATCAATGTGCTTCAATCCACCATCTCCAACCATGGCCTCTGCTGCAATAGGGCACTACAGGCACCTTCCAAGATATGGGTGAATAAGTCTTAGGGTGTGGGCATCGTGGTATTCCACGTGGCAGGTTTTTGGATGTTTGTAGTGTAGGGCGGATTAAGGGTCCAAAGATTTCTAATGGTCCTCAAAATCAAATCAATGGTTAGCACTTATCAACACATCACATCGAGACATACACTTCAGAGAGCGATTACATGAGCTATTGAACGACCATAATTGCATGGATGGTCATCTAACATATATGGACCACTGCAGGCAATTTTCTAGTCACAATTAGACATAGGCATCATGGGGGAAAACACCTTACGACATAATAAAAGAGTTAAGGGATCTCTAATTGAATTGTTCACAAGGCACAATACTTGTTAAGGTTTTGCAAATGTTGTAGCTAGCTAAGTGGGTTTCATGGGGAAAAACTCGATGGTTAAGTTGTTAGGTATGTGTTATATTCTTTGCAAAATTGATCCCATGTACTGTACACTGATAAGGAAGCAAAGGTGGTTTGGGGGGTGTAGGGGTTCGGGGGCGAGAGCCCCCAAGAAAAAAAAATTGGTCTGTTTTTGGCGGTTTTTCGGCACATAGTTTTGTCGATGGTTTTCTAATTCTGGTTAAGGAAATGGGGTTGTTGACTATATGTATATTGTATTGTAAATAATGAATATAATGAATAGAAATTACAGGTGCAGCTCTAAACATGTTGCTAGTTTTCCTGATTTGGGTTTCTAGTGTAAAAATCTCTGTGTAATATGTGTATGTGTGCCATTGTTTCTTTTTTGTTTTATTAAGAATCTATTTGCAGTAATTATTTGTACAAGGTTAAAATCTACATTTGGTATCAGAGCAATTATTGGCTTCAGGGGGACGCCTTTGTTGCTAAGGGTTTGGCTCAGGTCTATGATAAGCCTTGTTACAATGGGAGATATATGGTATTGATTCTTCAGGTGAAAATAAATGGCCAATAGTTCAAAAATAGAGATGGAGAAATTTAATGGTAAAAGTTTTGAGTTGTGGAAGCTCAAGATGGAAGATCTGGTGGTAGACAAAGATGAGTGTGATCGCAGTGGATCTAGGTACTACACCTACAAGAACATCAATAAAAGACTAGAAAAAGTTGGATCAGAAGGCGAAGAAGAAAATATGGTTGTGTCTCTCTGGTTTAGTATTATTGAATGTGTCAGGGGAAGCTACAACCAAGGCATTATGGGATAAGTTGGGGACTTTGTGTCAGTTTATGTCCCTGGTAAATAAATTGTTCTTGCGAAAAATTTGTATAACCTAAGGATGAAAGATGGAGACTCGGTGACAAAGCATCTGAACGCCTTCAATACTGTGGTAAGTCAGTTATTTTATATTGATATTAAGATTTATGATGAAGACAAGTGTATTAGCTTACTATGTCCCTTACCAAACTTGTGGGATAGTCTGGTTGTGGCCATAGGTAGTAATACAACTACTTTAAGTTTCGATGATGTGGTCTCATCCTTGTTGTTGGAGGAGATGAGGTGGAAGAACATGGAAGGATAAAGCGCATATGCATTATTTGCATAAGGACACTCCCATGAAAGAAATAGATCTACGTCCTCAAGTGGGAGATCTAAATATAAGGGTAGATCTAAATCTCCTGGAAAGTTTGTGAAGGTATGTTGGAGATGTGGAAAAGAAGGGCACTGCAAGAAGCAATGTATATCCAAAAGTTTTGAGAGAGGGAAGGGATCTGAAGATGCTTCTTCTACAGAAGCAAAAACCTCCTCGGAAGAAGGAGGGGATGTGTACTTGGCTTTTTCAATCACACATGTAGATCATGAGGCATGGTTGGTTGACTAAGGTGCATCCTTTCATATGACTCCCCACAGGGAGTGGTTATGTGAATATGAAATCTATGATGGAGGTGATGTTTTCCTAGATGATGACTTGACAAACAAAATCATAGGATGAGGAAACGTCAAGTTGAAACTCATGGATGGAATGATTAGAATACTCCTAGGTGTTCTGCACATCCTAGGTTTGGAAAGAAGTTTGATTTTTGTAAGAAAAATGGACGATGCAAGGGTAAAAATAGTATTTGAGAAAGAAATCTGCAGGATGGTTGGAGGAGAAATAGTGTTGTTGAAGGGAGTTTGGATTGGAACTCGGTATAAGCTACAAGGAAGCACTATTATTGATGGGTGTAATAGTTCCATTGTTCTTGAGATTGGAGTCAAAGAAAAAAAAACTCCTACAATCTTTGGAGAAAAGGCTATGTTGTGGCATCAAATACTAGGGAATATCAGAGAGAAGGGATAATGACTACTATATGGTAAATGTATGGTTGAAGGTATGACTAACTGCTCTCTAGATTTTGATTTCTATAAACATTGTGTATATGGGAAGCAGAACCGGGTAAGATTCCCCTCTGGCGCAACAAGGGCAGAGGGAATTTTATAGTTGGTGCACAGTGATGTGTTTAGGCATGTCTTGGTTCCATCACTGGAAAAATCTGTGTACTATGTCTCATTTATAGACGACTTCTCAAGGAATACATGGATATATTTCCTCAGGAAGAAATCTAAATTCTTTGACGTGTTTAAAGATTTTAAGGCTCTTCTAGATAATCAAATAGAGAAAATGATTAAAGTGTCGAGGACGGATAATGGTGGAGAGTTATGCATGAAGGAATTCGAAGAATTTTGTAAGAAGTGTAGTATAACAAAGAAGAAGACTACTCCATATACACCTCAAAAAAATGGAGTTGCAGAAAAGATGAACATGATGGTGATGGAAAAAGCAAGGTGCATGCTCAGTGGTGTTGGGTTAGGAAAAAATGTTTGGGTAGAGGTAGTGAATACTGCATGTTACATGGTCAATTGATCACCCTCATCAACACTAGATGACAAGACTCCACATGAGGTATGGATTGGTAAGAAACCCTCTCTCACACATCTCAGGGTATTTGGCTGTGAGGCCTATGTTCACGTTCCAAATGAAAATAGGAGTAAGCTATATAAAAAGGTTGAAAAGTGTATCTTTATTGTGTATAAAGATGGTCTGAAAGGTTATAAGCTTTGAAACCTAGAAACTAAGAATGTAGTGTATAGACGAGATGTGGTATATAGAGAAATCAAAGATGTTTTCAAACAATAATTCTTACCAAGGAAGGAAGAACCGAAGAAAATAGAGTTTGAGTTAAAGGATGATGAATCATAATCTACAAAAGAACATGAATAATAAGAAGAAGATCTTCATACTTCAATATTGAGGAGATCGGTTCAAGAAAGAAGGCAACCGACAAGGTATACTCCACCTGATTTCCATTCAAATTTTTCTTTGTCTATTATTAATGATGATCCTAGAACTGTTAGGGAGACAGTGGATTTAGAGGATGGAAAACTTTCGAAAAAGGCCATGGTTGAAGAAATGGCAGCCTTGGACAACAATGAGGCTTGGGGTTTAGTGGAGTTTCTGATTGGAAGAAATCCCATTGGAAACAAATGGGTGTTTAAAAAGAAGTTGAATGCAAAGGGAAAAGTGGAGAAATACAAAACTTAGTTAGTAGAAAAAGGTTATTCTCGTTGAGGGAATTGTCTTTGGTAAGATTTTTTCTCATGTTGCCAAGTTAACTTCTATTAGATTTATTTTATCTGTTATTGTTGCATTTGATTTTGAAGTAGAACATATGGATGTGAAGACAACATTCCTACATGGGGATTTGCAAGAATAAATCTACATGAAGTAGTCAAAAAGATTCATTGTGAAGGGAAAGAAGGAGTTGGTATGGAAGCTGAAAAAGTCTTTGTATGGATTAAAACAATCTCCAAGGATGTGGTATCGAAATTTTGATACTTATATCTTAGGACTTGGCTTCACAAGGAGAAAAGAAGATCACTATGTGTATTTCAAATTAATTGACGATCATCTTATTTATTTGGTCTCGTATGTGGATGATATGTTGCTAATAGGAAATAACAAGGAGATTATCCAGGATGTGAAAACTGAGTTGTCCTCTAAATTTGATATGAGGGATCTTGGTGCTGCAAATTTCATTTTGGGCATGGAAATTAAAAGAGATCGAGAAAACATGAAACTCTAGTTAAATCAGAGGAAATATGTCGAGACAATATTGCAAAGATTTAATATGCAGGAATGTAAATCAACTTAATATGCAGGAATGTATGCAATGGTTTGTACTAGACCGGACATTACACATGTAGTGAGATTTTTGAGCAGGTATATGTCAAAATCAGGGAAGGAGCATTGGACAAAGTATAAAGATGGTTGTTTAGGTATTTGTGTGGCAATACCAATTATTGATTGTGCTACCAAGGAAGACCGAGATTGGATAGAATGTTGGAGATACATGGGTTTTTGGATGCATATTGGGATGGAGATCTAAATCGTAGATGATCTACAAGAGGGTATGTGTCTAATCTGTTGGGAGGACTAATCCATTGGATGAGAAAAATACAGGATCTAGTGGCACTCTCAACTACAAAATCTTAATACATGGCAACCACTCATGCAAACAAGGAAGCAATATGGTTACAAAGATTGTGTTTAGGTATTGGGTTGGTACAACAAGTTGTAAGGATAGATTGTGATAGTGAGAGTGCAATATTCTTGGCGAAGAACCGACTTATAATTCAAAGACAAAGCATATTGATGGTCAGTATCACTTTGTGAGAGACATTTTTTAAGACAAGAAGGTGTTGGTAATGAAGGTGGACACTTTGGAGAATGTTGCAGGTTGATTAAAAAAATATGTGAGCACTGAGAAGTTCTATTGGTGTAGAGGATCTATGGGCATTGTCGCCCTAGATTGTTGACTATGTAATCATGTAACCCCTTGTATGAAAAGAAAACAACAAGTGGGAGAATTTTGGGTATGTGTTATATTCTTTGCAAAATTGAGCACATGTATTGTACACTGATATGGGAGCAAAGGGGGTTTGGGGTTGGAAGCCCCCGAGAAAAAAAAATTGGTTTGTTTTTTGGCAATTTTTTGCAGTTTTTCGACACATGGTTTTTGTCAATGGTTTTCTAATTCTGGTTAAGGAATTAGGGTTTTTGACTAAAATGGGTCAATAGATTAGGGGTTTGGATGTTGCGAGATCCTATTTGAATATTGTTTTGTAAATGATGAATATAATGAATAGAATATTAGAGGTGCGACTCTTAACAGGTTGTTGGTTTTCCCGGTTTGGGTTTCCAGGGAAAAAATATCTGTGTAATGTGTGTGTGCCATTGTATATTTTCTATTTTATTAAGAATTTGTTTGCATTAATTATTTGTACAAGGTTAAAAAATACATAATCATGTTTAAGAGAGAGGATTCTTGGGATGGGTGACCTTCCCAAGAAGTCTGGTTGTTGGGTGCAACCCCAACAACCGTCACTCATTGTAAAAAGATTGTGTTTGATTAATAAGGCCCAAATTAGTTAGTCAACTCTTATCTATAAGGGGCCCATAGGTAATTAAGATCCTCTATGGATAGTTATATATTTAGTGGAAGGTTATGTAGTGTTTTCTCAAGAATTGTTATTGTATTTAGAGCATTGCTCTTGGAGGTTTTCCCCTTGAAGAGGAAAGTGAACATAGCTCTCTATTTTTTATTATCAAAGGGATATTTCTTAGGGATTATTTATCTTTTCTCTTGTGTTCTTGGGTTTTGAACTAAATTTTATGTGATTGATCTAAAATTTTGGGGTTAAATACACTACAAGTGGTATTAGAGCTCTTTCTTTGGCATGAAGTGGGAGAATATTTGGGCAAAAAGTTGTTTTTTTTTTTTATATTTTTCTTTTTGTTGATTTTTTACGGAAAAAAGAGGATGATGGTATTTAGATTGATTTCTGAAACTTTCTATGTAGAAGTTGGAAAATCGAGCTCAAGATATGAATTCGTCTTTAAAAAATACCCAATTTCAAAAAACAAAATTGTCCAAAACGAAGTCCATGAAGTGGAGATATCTTTGATTTAAAATCAACATTTTTTAGGATTTTTTCCACGAAAGCAATTAATTCCATAGATTGGATATATTTTATTATAGTGCACAGATTTTAGTCAAACCAATTCCAATAGATCCAGAGAAACTGTGGCATTTCATAATTGGGGAAATAATAGCCAATTTGAGAAGCATAGTAGATGTTGTGATCAATTTACATTTTTGGCTCGAAACCCTACATTGCACATGTTATTTTCTAGTGATCTTCAAATACTTTTATTGGGTTAGCATGCTCAGTAATTTTAAATTCTTTTTAGAGACATGTTCCAACATCTTTAAATAACACAATGATCTGTCATTTAACGAGTAAAATTGTGGTAGGGGAATAATACACACATAAAATACAAATGGAATCATATTGTTAGAAACCCTTGTAACCCATGTTGGTACCCCTTCGAGTAGTACCATTTCATACATTACTTTCATATGGATTCTCACTTCCATGTACCCTTGAGTATATAGGAAGTTCACTAGGTATACCTAAAACCATATTTAGATAAACCAATCAGATGTTTTGTTTCTATAGTACACGGAGAACAACACTCAGGGATATCACTCTCTAGTACCTCGGTAGTCAAGTGGTATGGCTAAGGACATGGTTGAGCCTCCTCAGTTATTTCCTTGAGGTATTGGGATGCACACTACTATTGGACCCCATAAATCCTCACGCTCTAGTTGTTTTTTGTATTTCGACATATCTTAATAGTGATACCACTATTTGTCTTTCCCGGAATCCATTTTCATGCAACCGGAGGTTCCTACAACAATTATTTTGTACACTTTGTCGAGTTGCCAATTATATTTTTTATCGACAACAATGCATTCAATGTAGGGCTCTATGCGTGGGGCCAAAATTTTAGATAAACCTTCGTGTATAAATATTGCAGATAATGAGATACATATACGTAATCTTGCACAGGCACCCAAGATAATATCTCAATTTGATAATCTTTGGGTGATTTGTCCCAACATATTGCAAGAATATTTGCTTCTTGTATTTGAACCAAGTTGTATGTACTACATCTCCATCGATCAAGTTGTGTTGGCTCAATCGACCAAGAGATTGGTGGGGTAAGTTGTCTTCTTCACGTTGAGCAATAAATGCATCTTGGAAAATATATTATAGAACATGCCATTGGCTCCCTCAATCTTTATGTCTGTCGAATTTCTATTGGGTGGACAATCGACTCTTAGTTTCAGTAGGATTGTGGTCACTAGGAACATGTTTCATTGCAGAAAGTCGGACCATTATTACTCGTCGATGTCGACTACCCAATATCTATTTCCTCAAGATGACCCATTCGTTGACCTAGGTTTTCTACGAGTCAATTCTCCTGATGAATTTCTCTTGAAATATTTTTCAGATTGACATCTATGATCATTAGTCGATTGTGGAAATCACTCCAATGAATATTGAGCGCAAGTCGATATTCTCTTATCCGAGGATCGCAAACATTTATTCGACCAACAAAATCTTGGAACAATAACCATGAAATCATCAATTTTGGTATTAGCATCAATAATTCTTCCATACACAATGTGTGCAATGTTTAAACCACTGCTTCCCGTCCTCCACTCCTCACATCGTATTTCCATGCTCCTCGACTCTTGCATGCCTAAACTCAATATAACCTTGAAAGTAATGGATCGAATGACATAGTAGAACCGTGGGCAGTGAAGCGCTCTCCATCTAGTGTAAAACATTGTTCTCTTACATGTATCTTGCTTGTGTCTTCAACATCCAACATCCAGGAGAATTCACAACATCAACATTCTCAGAACATCTTCGATCAATAGGAAATAAACAAGTGAGCAACATCGATCATCATGTACGAGTATCAATCGATCCTCTTATCTCTCCATCTTCTTTAGGTTCAAACCACCCTGCATTCATTGTTGTTGTTACCCAACCGAATGGATGAGGAAACGACACCAGTGTTGTAATCTTCTAGATTACACGAGCATTGAAGAAGAGACACATTAAGAAAGCACACCAAGACACACACATACTCGATATGATAGTGTTTTGGAAGGTTAACTAATCCACTGTTTATTCCTTATTCATGAGTATAAATACATATGAGTGATGGTTGAAGAAGTTGTACCCACTCCAACTAATCATTCATTAAGATCCTTTATGTTACATTCTTGTACTTACTTAAGTATTTATCCTTATTATATATATATATATATATATATATATATATATATATTCCTATATTTACATATGTCTTAAAGTATGATGACTATTATAAGGGCCTAAGAGGCCTCCCAACAGTCCCCAAGACCCACTAGAATTTTTCAGTGAGCACACCCATGTAAGGTACCTATAAACCACCTCACACTTCTCTGGAAAACATGAACACACACTATACTACAAGCAAGTTGGACTACGTGGAAGGTAAGCTTAAGAAAATGCAAGAGGACATAATTGGGTTGGAGGAGAAGTTGGATGAGATGTTCAACAATTTCAAAAATATGTTGAATAAGAAGTTGGCAGGTATGCTAGCTTGGGGAATACGAGAATAAAACCACTAGATTGCACAACACACAAGCCACACCAGGAACAAACTTCTAACTCAGGAATATTTAGGCACCCACAACCCTTGTTGGGTCCACAAAATAATAGAGCAATGGATAATAACATATGGAACCATTCTCCTAAGGTGGACCTGAACAGGTTTCATGGTTTTGACTTGTCAGGATGGGTCACCCAGATGGAACATTACTTCGACCTTTAGGGAACTACTAATGACATGATGAAACTTAGGGTGGGGGTCCTGTATCTAGATCCAGAATGATGGTAATGGTGGGAATGGAATAAAAAATCATATGCATACTATATTTCTTAGAGTTAGTTTTTTAAAGCTATCAGTGCACATTTTGAGAGAGATACTCACTATTTGGGGTGTCTTAAGAAGTTATTCCAAATAGGCTCAATAACAGACTTTATGGTAGCCTTTGAGAAATTATCCATCTGTATAGAGAACTTAAAATATTCTTTCTATAAAGATTGTTTCTTTAGTGGCATCAAGGAGGAGATTTGATCACAAGTTAGTTTTGATTAATTGGGTTGGTTTTCATTGATGCCAACCCTTGAAGCAAGTCTGGTAGAAAATTCAGGTAGCTCCAATAGTATGGTTAATGGACTTCTGTTTGATTGATGTATAATGGTATGAAGTTTAATATATTTTCATGTAAGACTATTCTATATGGATAGTACATGTCATGCAAATTTCGATGATATGTGGAACGCTACATAACTCCTCACGGTTAGAGAGTTATTTCCTTGTGAAGTTGGAGAATCCTCATGAGTTATCTAGAAGGTCAAAGAAGTCAAAATTATTCTAGAAGCTTCTAGAAGAAGTTAACTAGTCAAGTGAGTAAAACTAGGAGTTAATCACGAGTTAAGTTGTTGCAATAAGAAAATAATTAAAAATAAATTAGTTTCAAATAGAAGTGGAGAATTTACTATTTGTAGCAAAGTGGGTTAGAAGTGAACAAGTGGTTAGAAATGGGTTAGCCCTAGAAGAAGGAAATTGGGTTAATTTGGTTAGAAGGTAACCCCTTGAGAAAGCTACATGGAAGTATAAATAAGAGAGCAAGGCTCTCCTATTAGCACCTATGAGCACATTGAATATTTGTTATTGTGTAAGGTTTATTGCAGGTACTCATTGATATATCTGAAGTTATGCAAGTCTAAGGTAGCGCAAAGGGTTGACGTCGAAAGTTTCAGAATTATAGAAAATACTGAAAAAATCCTAGTTTTTGAGGTGTACGCGCGCTGCAGTGGATCGTAGCACGTATGTATGCGTGGTAGCATTATATTAAGGTGCATACATGAAAGAAAATCCCTAGAAACTTGAGAATATAAAGATGTTGAGTCTCTAGACTCTGAAAGAAAGATCCCAGTATTAGGGTCCTAACCCGCACATAGGTAGATCAATATATTAGGATGTAATAAAGGTCAATATTAATAAGGCCTTTCAATAAAATAGAATAAAGAGGATGTAAGAATACCTAATAGAATCTTCCGCTTCTAGAAGGATCTTCCTCTAGATGCTTCTCTTGATAGACCTATTTAGTATAAATGAGGGTCGAGGGTATGAAAACCCTAGCTTGAAGATTATTGTAACAGAGCGTTGCTCGACTGGAGGTTTCCTCCTCAAAGAGGCCTGTGAACATTGCTTTCTGAATCAAATTGCTATTTCTATTGTTGTTCTTATATCATTTCTGTGTTATTGTGGAGATCATGCTGGTTATATTACTGTTATTCTACCATTTCTAGCATTTCATTTATGTTATGCTTACTTTTTATATCTAGTATATTGCAAGTGGTATCAGAGCACTTTTCTTGGAAAAAATTGTGGGAATTTTTTTTCCAGGGTAGAGACGTATTCTGGCATCTTTAAGCCACAGAGATATGTCGTTATGCACATAAACCCACGGTTGAGGGATTCATACACGCATGAAATACAAGTGGTTCTTAAGCGCACATATGTTGGCCACCCTTGTAACCCCTGTTGGTACCCCTTCGAGTGGTAGCGCATTAGACAACACCTGTGTATGGATCGACCTAGATTTCCTGAAGCCCTCTTTAGATAAACCTATTGGTCGCTGGACTGCTATAGTGTCACCGAGAACAACACTCGGGAAGATACTCTCTA
>JASDQU010279091.1:3109-14712 GCA_032191745.1 Picea mariana
TTGGAAGACAAAGGAGATAGAATAGCCTTTGTCAATGGAAAAGTTCTTGTATGGTCTAAAGATTCAAAAAAATAAAAGATGTTAGAGTTATTGGGATTCGTGAAGGAATATTGTATAAACTACTAGGTCGGAATGCACAAGCTCTTGTACATGATGAAATAAATCCTAGTGAGTTATGGCATAGAAGGTATGCTCACCTTCATTATCAAGCATTGGCATATCTAAAATAGATGGTTGAAGGCATACATAAAACTACAGTCAATACACGAAGGAGTTTCCACGGGATGTGCACTTGGGAAGAATATTAAGAAGCCATTCCCAAGCAGTACAAATAGATCCAAGGAGATCTTGGATCTGATACACTCATATGTATGTGTTCTGATGAAGGTGAAATCTCTAGGAATCTCTCTCTACATTCATCAATGACTTCTCATGACAAACCTGGATGTACCTGTTGAAGACAAAAGGATAAAGTATTTAGAAAATTCCAAGAATTCAAAACTGAAGCAAAAAACTTGACTGACAAGAAAGAATGGAAGGAAGCTATGATTGAAGAATATCAATCCATCATGTATGAATGTGCCTAGACCTAAAGGAAAGTCCATAATAACTTCAAAATGGGTTTACAAAGATAAAGCATGCAAGTAGATGGGAGTATCGATAAAATACAAGGCAAGATTCGTGGCTAAAGGGTTCTCCTAGCAGGAGGGAGAATACTATGATGAGACGTTTGCTCCAGTTTCCAGATACACCTCTATTAAAGCCATCATATCTCTTGCAACGTCCATGGGTTGGAGTCTACATAAGATGGATGTAAAAATCAATTTTCTCAATAGAGTAATTGAGGAAGAAGTATATATAGTGCAACCTCAAGGTTTTGAGGTACACCCGAGACAAACCCATGTATGCAAATTAAAGAAATCCTTGTATGGACTCAAGCAAGATCCAAGAGCTTGGTGCAAAGCCTCTCATTATTCAATGTAGGAGGGAGTTACCCTATGAATTCGATATGAAGGATCTTGGTCTCATGCATTATTATTTGGGACTAGAATTATAGCAGAAGCGTGGTGAAATATTCCTGGGGCAAGGGAAGTATGTTGTAAAGATTCTTCAGAAGTTTGGGATGATGGATTGAAAATCCATGGCACCTCCCATAGTGATAGATATGAGGAAGTTGAGAGACTCTGATTTGGATCAAGTAGACTCATCCCTGTACCGCCAACTGATTGGATCATTGATGTATTTTTTGAATACCTAACCAAACATTTGCTTTACTGCGAACACGTTGAGCCAGTTCCAGGTAGAACCTATACATGGGAATTGAATAGTTGCAACGCATATTTTGAGATATATTCATGGGATGCTAAAATGTGGTTTGAGATATGCCTCAAATAATGATGTACAACTGCATGGATTTACTGATTCAGATTGTGTAAAAAGTGCAGATGACATAAATAGTACTTCTGGTATATGTTTCAGTTTGGGATTTGCTATGATATCATAGGCTAGTAGGAAACAAAAGTCTATTGCACTTAGCACTGCAGAAGCAAAGTATATTACAACTTGTGATGCTTGTATGGAAGAAGTATGTCTCCATAAGCTAGTTTGTGGACTATTTGATCAGGTGTTGGATTCGATTGTGATACATTGTGATAATCAGAGTTGTGTGAAGCTTTCAGAGAACCTCGTGTTCCATGACAGGTCGAAGCACATTGAGATCAAGTACTATTTTCTCCGTGATAAAGTCCAAAAGGGAGAAGTGACTCTCTAGTACATCTCCACCACTAAGCAGAAAACTGATATTTTGATGAAGCCTCTATCCAAGATAAAGTTTACATACTTGAGGGACAAGCTGGGACTCATGGAGATTTCTCCCTTGGTTGAAAAGATGACTTCCTCGGTTGAGAGGGAGTGCTAATATATGACATCATGGATAGTCAGTGTGTTGGTGGAAAAACATTCTCCCTGTGGAGAATGGTGCAGGTTGACAGATCGCTTATTTGTATCATGCTAGTACAACTTAGATATGATGCTTCAACATCATGCTATTACAACTTAGATATGATATCGATTTCCTAAGACACATCATGCTAGTACAACTTAGATATGATGCATTAGAATCATGCTAGTACAACTTAGAGATGATGCATATGTTCAAGTCACATCATGCTAGTACAACTTATATATGATGCAGTAGCATCATGCTAGTACAACGTAGAAATGATGTAGGTGACTCACATCATGCCAGTATAACTTAGAGATGGTGCATTGACACTGTGTTAGTACGGCTTAGAGATGACGCACATCATACCAATACAACTTAGATATGATGCATTCACATCATGCTAGTCCGTCTTAGAGATGATGTAGACAATACTCCACATCATGCCAGTATAACTTAAGTATGATGCATTTGCATCATGCTAGTACGACTTAGAGATGATACAATGGAGAGCATCGTTCTTGTAGCCATTGTGAGGCATTCGACATATGTTGGGACAATCATTCTTCTAGGACGTATGTACGGATTAGAAGAATGGTCCTTGTATCACTCTGTTGAGTGAGTGACTTATGCGAGACACTCTATTGAGTGCACTAAGTCTAGCACATGACTCATTCAACATCATTCCTGATTACTCAGATGGAGTATGGCCTCGAAAGATGATGAAAATGATGATATGATTTGATGCCAGGAGACTGTTGTACTGCATGGTGATAGTTTGTGTAGATATTAGTTGTTTGCAGTGGATATTGTGTGTCTTTGGATAGTGGCTATGTACTACTGTGGTGGATGTGTTCCATTGGTAGTGATTGTATGTCACTAGATAGTAGTGGTGTGCTACTAGGAGTGGTTGTATACCATTGGATAGTAGTTGTGTACTACTATGGATCGAAAATATTGTGATCTATTGGATGGCATTGTAGTAACTATGTACTACTACTTGATTTCCATGGAGACTACCAGTAGTGTTGAAGGTGCTTCCTAGGCAGGTGTACCAACCAATAGTGTTGGAGGTGATTTCCAGCTAGATGGATAGTGATGATGTTGCTCATGACTTGATCTGCGTAATCATGAGATAGATTGTGTGGATATGACGATGCTACTTGTTAATACCTCCCTAGCTAGGAGGGAGTGTTGATATTATGGTAGTTGTGGGAGGTATCAACCTCCATGTGTAACCTTTGACTAGATTAGAATATTCTGGAAGCTAGAGAAACCCTAAACATATGTGTAGAAACCCTAGAAGGCAAGTCGGCTCAATAAAAAATTAATATTAAAGTATTAGCCTTTAAAAGGAGAAGTTGGCATAGACATGTGACAAAAAGCACTATAAATAGAGGGCGCTTGAGCTCATTTGGACACACACTCACCCACAAGCTCACACAACTCTAATGGTGCACAAGTTCTAAGGAGGAGTGTAGCTGCAACAACTGCAGCTGGGTATTGGTCTTGGTTTATGGTTTTGGACTTTCTGCCTAGCGCTCTATCCTTGAGAGAGAGGTGTGCTCTCTCTCAGTTATCTGTTGGGTCTGGTACTGCTTCCAGAATCATTCTAATTGTCAAAGGTTAGGGTGCTCGGGGGTGGCTGCGTGCCTATGATTGGGTGACAATATTGTGATATTGTCTATGGTGAAACAAGCACATCGATTATTTTAACACTCTTCAATGGGGTAAATCCCACCAAAGGATTTATTGTTCTATAGGAGTAATCCCATCCTAGGCCTGACTCCACTAGTTGAGACATTCCCATAAAAGTCCTAGCTCTATTAAGAAGAAAGGTAGTGTGAGAGAACTGGACAATGATGATGCAGGCCAATGAAATGGTGCTACATGGAATATGGAAGAAGGCAGTTCAAAGGACGCTAAGAAAGAAGAAGATGTCATAGTAGTGAAACATGAAGAGATGGGACACCATGGAAGTTAGAAAGCCGTGAGAAGTCAAAACAAAAGACAATTAGAGAAGGTGAAGGGGCAGTTGCAATAGTTTAGGCACCAGGACAAGAGTTGAGAGGCCAACCATTGTATATTCTTATAGTCATGGGAGAATAAATATAACATATGAAGAAGAAAAGAGAGGTTGCTCCAGAGGTGAAGATTACGAGTGAAGGTTTCCTTGGCCTGTGGACTAACAACCAAATAATATTTTGTAATGAGAGAGAGAGACACACAATAGAAAGAAGGTCAACATCCTTATCGTTGTAAATATTTTGCAAAATTGAATAAAAAGGAACGATAATCGATTATTCAATGCAATTTTTTCCTCTAGGGTTTTTTCATGTAAAATCCTTATGTAATGATGTTTTGTGTGTGATGTTGATATTGTTGGTGACGTTATTGAGTAATTTATATATTACTTATGTTTTGATAATTTTTGTAGTGTGATTGGAATCCATTCAATGATTATGATAATACAAGGGGATTAGACCTCTCTACATCATACACGCACTAGATGTATGACCATCTCGGGTTTGTTAATGAGCACATAATCGCTCTCTGTGGTGTTCTTTATTAGAAAATTGGAAGATTTAAAAAAAAATTAAAAAAATATACCCATGTTTATTACAAAAATGACAAAGTATAACAACAATAGGAAATAAAAGGACCAAAATACCACAAAATGTTATACCTTTATTGATGAGAGAAATGTTCACTTGCCTCTTCGAGGGGGCAACCTCCAATTGAGCAGAGCTCTGATCACAATATACTTTACATAACATCTCATTATGTTGATTCTACTTTATATAGTTTCCTCTTAGGAACTTTCTAGTAGGGAGAACCTTCTAGCAAGCCTTCTTACATTTATTGCTTTCACACTATATCTACTACATGGGACTTATTTAGTAAAGATGCCCTTAATACATAGAAACCTATCTATTTATTAAGAGGGTTAGGGTGGGACCTTAACACTTTCAACGTATTATTTTCACAAAAATATTTTTATTACTTTCATATAAATATAGTTTGTATGGGTAGAGGTTTGCAGAGTAGAAAGGAGATGATATGGGAGGATTGCAAAGCCCTGCGAAGAACAAAATCCAATGTACATATATAAACAAAATTGATATTTAAATTTTTTTATAAAACATACACATAAAAAATAATATTTAAAATTTTTCGTAAAACATAAAATAAGAAAGGCAGGACAAACACACCATCTTAATCAAATTTTCATTTGAGAGGTAGATGGGATGTGAAAATCGCCTGWTTGGAGTAGGTTGATTGGGGAGCTGATTGGAGTAGGTTAACTGGGAAGCAAACAGACTCGTTTTTCAGGAAAAAAATGGRYTTCAATCTGGCCAGATTTTTRGGGGTTATCTGGGTTTTGCCCCATTTTAAACCAACCCAGATGCTCAAAAAATTGATCAAATATCTAGATTGACCAAAAATTTAAAAACAAACCACAAAAAATCTGCCAAAAAAGTAACTCGGAGAGGAAGATTATTATCGAGTTAACTCACTCCATACTGATCAGTTTAAAAGTGAAAGCGAGTAATCAGCTTTAAAGTCAATGATAAAGAGGTGGACCAGTGAGTGAGACAGTTGGGTTTTGGCACCTGAAAGTTTGCAAGCATAATCTGTGTTGAAGGGCATTATAAAGGCGTAGGAAAAGTCGTCTCAGAACATTCATTGGAGGGGCTCTCAGGTACAGCTGAAACCCTTTGAAAACTTTGATAGGCAATTGCGACGTTGAGTCAGCGACAACCTTTCCATCGTTGCAGGCCAAGGATTTGGCCAGGGAAAATCTCATGCACTGGACCACAACCCGGTCGACCGTTTGGAAACCCTAACACGCGAATGCGACGTTGTGTCAGCGTCAAACTTTCGTTGGTGTAGGGATTTGACCAGGGTTACGAGGGCGTATTCTATACAATCCGGCAAATAAAAAAATCTTCAATATGGTCAATTTATGGTTGAAACTGTGATTTTGACAATCTGGATCATTTCGGCAAATAAAAAATTCTTCAATTTATAGTTGAAACTGTGATTTTGACCATCTGTATCGATTCAAAAGCCATGAATCATTTTCAATTAATTAGACTACAAATTTGCTTCTGGGTCAAAGTCTTACCTGAAATGACGCCGAAGACGGGGGCGATTTCGTTGAAGATTCCCCTACGCTTGCGAGGTGAAGGCTGAGGACAGGTTCGCAACCCAGATGGAAGAATGTTGATCACTGCTAGCAGAAATTTGGTCCCTTCCGCTGTCGGCTCTACAGAATTTTGATGAGCTATTTCATTTTCAAATTTCGACCTTGATCCCATGGATGACCCATCAAGCGAAGAAGTTTCCAAACTCTTCAAGTTGCGAGGAGACTTAAATCTCGTGAGGTCAAAACCTAATGCAATCCTAAATGCAGGTAATTATGCTTTGGACCCGATGGATGAAACCATTCTGCAAACATTAGAGGGGAGGCTTTGTTGGTTGATGGTGCATCAATGGATGGAAAATTGAATGCCAAGTTTGATAAGTAGTATTGATAGAATCCAAGGGTTAATGAGGCCACTGGTGATGACAAACATTATGCACCCAACAAAACAATAAGTGTTGTATCTGCTGGGATAGATACCATTGAATTTGAAGTAACTTCAAATCTATTAATTGTTCTTTCCATGTTGCTTATTGATCTCTAGGGGTAATGGCTCGTTATGAGCAAGAAAAGGAGTTGGCTTCTCACATCCCAAGGTATCCAAACTAGTTGAAAATCATCGTCCTCAAAGAACCAAACCATTTTCTCCTAGTGGAAAAAACCTTGGTGCATTCAAACTTTAACCAAATAATGGACACTAAAATGTGGACAATTGAAGAGTGGGAAAATACGAATATGGTTATCGAGGAGAGAGGATATCAAGGATAGAGGAACCTTGGGGATAGTAACCCAAAGAAACCAATGAAGACAAAGTGTGTAAGGCTCCATGAAGATTGGATAAAAAAGGTCTTTGTAGAAGATGTGGTGTTCAAGTAAATATTTGAGCTACAAGAATTGGCGCTAGTTGGAAATTTCTTCGAGTGCGCCATATTAGAATCCTTACTCAAGAAATGAATCTTCAAGGTATGGAATCCAATCATTGGTTACTCTCTAGATTTCTCCATCTTCGCTTCGGGATGGATGCCTTCCTTCATAAATGCAACAAATGTAGGTAGAATTAAAGATGTTGAAAGAGAATGAAACAGAATGATTTGAAAGAGAATGAATCCAATCATTCATCCAACATAGTAAACTTCCTTTAAATTGAAAGAGAATGATTTGCATTTATTAACAACATTTGTCAAATACATCTAGAAACACTTATCTGTTTCATGTCAAATTCCATCCTGCCAACTGACTAAGGGTGAATGCCTTTCCACCCAACCATAGGCTCCGCTGCACCTTTTCTTTCTACAACAAGCCACCTACTCCATATTTATGAGCGGAACGAAATGAAAGTCGAGATATTACAATGAAACACAAAGAAATATTTCCAGAAACAGAGAACTACAGTAATACATGAATTCTATTAATGAAATAAATGTAGAGAGACTGTAAAAATACAGAGTGAAAGACTCGCTAGAATGGTGGCATCTTATCTATGAGAAGAGATGCGACGACTACGCTCATTCACAAGAAGATGATTACAATGAGGCTTTGAAGGCCTTTTTCTAATAAACATGAATTCCAAAACCCTAGACATAAAAAAATCTAACCCTAGGAGATGAAGTGCCAAAAGTCACGTGGGCCCCGTTGGGGTAAGTTAGTACATCAACTTCCTGGGGTCGTAACTTTTGGATATGATCTCCATTTTAGGCATGTGGTAGCCCGTTGGAAAGGTATTTTTGAGAAATACGCATTATTTCATCAAAATCTAACTAAGTATACAGTTTGACCGTGGCAAGCCCAAAAACCTCCGTTTAGGGCCTCAAAACGGCCCCGAAAGTACAAAAAGATGTACTAAGATGAAAACTACCAAAATAGGCCAATTAGACTAGATGGGCGACCATAAATATCCACCTAGATGCTATGTAGGGATTCAAGACAGCCTCAAAAGTGCAAAAACCATAATTAAAAAGAAATGTCCCCATTATAGAGAAACGTGCTGAACTGAAAACTGTCAAGATGAGCCAGCTGGAATTTGGAATAGGTCGGTGGCCATCAATATCCACCTGGATCACCACCCCCATGTCAAGCCATGATAATACCATGACACTCTCACAAGTTGGATTTCAGGTTAATGGTTTTGTCGTGAATGTTACTCTCCTTCACTACATTGGCAACAACATAAATCCCCTCTTCCCACTGAGACCAGGGCCACCACGAGCTTACCAGGTTCCTTCCCAGCTATATTTCATCTACACAAGGGATTCCCTTCACTACTACACAATCCCTCAATGACTTCCCCTTATCAGCATTGGTTTCTTTCCAGCAAGCACCAACCTGAGACCCTCTCTACTCTAGTTTGGATTTGGGTATTCCCTGTTCCAATGTTGACCATGAGTTTCTTGGGAAATATTCCTATTTTCTTCACAAAAGATTCTCAATTTTTCTTTTCTTTGGTCGTATTTGTGTGCTCTCTCTCAAACCCAATTCTCATTGCACACTACTTCCGTGCTCGCTTTGCCTTCCCATGCTTCCAATCTAGAACATTCATTTCATAGGGATCCTTAGCTTGCTTCTATTAAAAGCAACCCCAAAAGTCAATCTCCCAAATTGAAGGGGCATCTCCATGGCACTCCTAGATGATAGCTAGTCACTCCTTCATGTACATTTCTTAAGGAAATCACAATTGCTCCAACCATTGGGTCCGACTTCCATTAGTGGGATTTCTTGTAAACCAGGAGAACATGGTACTTCAAGTAGGTTTAGTCATTAAAATTTATTCAGGTGGGGGTTGGGATTTCTTGGAAAGACAAGGAAAATCCCAGTTCCCCCTCACTAATTCCCACTCGTGGCATCATGGATAGTACTTCAAGGCTTCCCCTTTAGTCAGCTGGTAGGTAATTTTAATAAACATAAAACACAATTATTGTGTTCACCAATTACAATCATGAAGTATAAATCATAATTACAGACTTGGGGGAAAACAAGGTGTTACATTCCCCTCCCCCTTAAAAGAAACATCGTCCTCAGGGTTATGCCACCATAAACATAGTTTTATACAAAGAATGAAAACGAGTATGTCATCCTCATGGCATCCTCCAATTCCCATGTGGCCTCATCTGCTCCAAAGTGCTTCCATTGTGTTTATGCTCAAAAGCGCAACATAGGGTACCTACTTGCAAACGATTGCAAACAAATTATGACTTATTATTTAAATATATTTAATAATATACTAATAGGTGGGACCCCTGGTGAAACTTGTGTGACTATGACGAAGAAACAATAGTTATGCTTTACATGCTTATGAGTTGGCTGAGATGAACCCTACAATTTATTTGCGTTTAAAATATCTGTCGGAATGATTAATCCAATATGATGATAAGGGAGATATGATTTAAAAGGGAATGGTATTGTTTTATATAACACTCGTAAGTATTATTATGTTACATTTACTTTGAGACAGAACCTAAACTCCATGCTTAAGTTATATGTGTGATATGGTGACTTCATACCACAAGGGTATATGCATTGTTTGAATTTTAAGCCATGTTGGAATATGTTATCCACAACAAAATATTTGAGTTATGTCACGTTGGAGTTTATAAACAATTGTTGTGCGCATTGGTTTAATTGCAAGATTAGTTGTATCCCTAGCAAATTGTTCTATGTGAAACATGGTAGTGACAAGGGTTGGCGCATTGACAAATTGCAACATATGGAAACTTTGGTATAGTTGGCTGCATTAATCAACTTGAATGTTAAGAGTGGACTTGGCTTGTACTAGCCATGAATGAAATGTGAAGGGAGAAACAACATGCAATAAATGCACGTCACTCAAACTCACCTTGAGCCCGCCACCCTAGTCATTCTTTCATTTCTCTCTGTTGGTTGTTGTTGCTTCGATTTGCTCGGTCGTGGAGAAGGTATACAAGCTGGTTTTTTCTCCTTAAGCGATATTTTACACATGTATGGGGTTTTCTTGCTTCTCCATCCATGGACATTCTCTCTTCTATTTAAGTCAATGGCTGACTCTTGTTTGCTCACAGTCTGTGTATTTCCAAAGTTGTTATAATGTTTGGACTGTGTGTTGGTTGATTTTCAAGTTTTGGTTTCCTGTGGTGGTTGTTTTGAGATCATTGGCATTATAAGAGTTGTGGGTGTATTTTACTGGTGTAGTTGTTCGAAATTTTGTTATAAAAGAATGTGGTTGAGGGATACTCCTGGACCTGCTTTGACTCTGGTTCCTTGTTTTGGGTTTTCTTCCCTGTTCGAAAATGGGTTCTCTCTGCCTTTTTCCTGTGGGTTTTTGTGGACACTCTGCATGTATGTTAAGATTGTTGGTCTTCGTGGTTGATATACCCGTGCATAATCCCGATTCTGTGAGTATTAATGTGGAATATTAGGTGGTGGAATATTTCGTTCTCTTTTTGGGCCAAACCCTCAGGTTGTCAAACCGCATTCTTCTGCCACCTACTCTCCACTGTTGCATTGATCCCTATGCATTATCATGAAAATATTGCTTACTCAGAATTTGATCAAAAGAATTGTTTCGTTCTCTTTTGTTTGGGTGCAGGTTTTGATTGGTCATTTTCTGTGCAAGTATGGAGGAAGTGTTGGACTCACCTATTCGCTTGAAGTTACAGTCTGTCGATATGAAGTTATGATTTCGATAGCAATGTGTGAATTACTGTTATAATGTAAGCTTGCCATGTTTGATGCTTGAATGAAGTCTACAAACCAGAATGAAATAGGATGAGGAATTTTGATGAACTATAGTTCGATTAAAATTATGGTTATATACAAGGTTTGTTTTGGGGAACTTCACGGGACCCTGTGGGTTTTGAGGACTTTGTTGATTTTGTTATTATGGTTGTAGCATGTCCACTTCAAGGCTGTTGTTGTATTTCCTGTGGTGATTATGATGTTATTCATTTTTTAATTCCATTATGTACAAATGATATTGTTATAATGGTTATTTTTATTTCTGGGCAATTGGTTACTATGTAATACAGTTCTAAGGCATGTGATCATTTTTGTGAAGCAAGCATCAGTTTTGGGTTTTTTTTTGGAAACAAAGTATTGATTAAATTTTAAAGTTTTAAACAGTAAGGAAGTTTGACTGCAAATTGATATCAGAGATGGCATGGTTGATGTATCATTTGAACAGTATTCATATGACACCGCCCCCCCATTCTACCATTTTTCGCTAAATATAACCCCTTCATGATCCCAATTTCACTTATTCATTCCTTGTTCTGTGATATTTGTTTTGAAGAGGAGTCTGTGTGGAACTGAAAGGAAGTTGATAGTGGCAAGGGTTGAGGACTTATGTTCTGGATATTTTTAAATACACAGTTGATTGTTTTATTAATTTTTGAACATTATTCGTCTATTAATTCCCCTCCATGATATCATTTTTTGCTAAATATAAGCCCTCCATATTTCCCATGAACCCTATCAATTCCCTGTACACGTGGTGATTAATAAATGACATGTTATGGATGGATTGCATGTGTCTCGTAGTAAATT
>JASDQU010279096.1:0-13277 GCA_032191745.1 Picea mariana
CCACTTGTTCTTCCCATTCCTCTTCATGATATCCCCGAGAATTATATGAAAAGCCTTCCTAAATTTACAGGGGAAGGTGATCTGACTGCCCAAGAACATATAATTTTTTTTGATCAATTTGCCGACATACTTGGAATAGAACATGAAGATGTTTATTCTAGACTCCTCGTTCAAACTTTCGAGGGACAGGTGAGGACCTGGTTCCGATCCTTAGCAGATGGATCTTTAAGATCCTATGAAGAACTTGAAAGTGCATTTATTAGACAATGGGGAGAGAGGAAGGATCACCTCTACTACTTGACTGAATTTGGATCCCTTAGAAAGAAAAACTCTGAATCAGTTCTAGAATTCACACAGAGGTTCAATAAGTTGTATAATAAAATTCCAGTTGAGGTTAAACCTTCACAACCTGCAACAAAAGTGACTTTTGCTGGCGCTTTTGATCCCGACTTCACCTTATTATTGAGAGAAAGGAGATCAATAGATCTTACAAAAATGTAGGATGATGTGCTTGAGATTGAATCAAACATAATGGCATTAGGGAAACTAAAAGCAAAGACTAAAATTGGAAACAAAGAAAATAAGAAATTTAAAGAGCAAGGTGGATCTTAAGGATCAGGAAAATCCTCAGGAGATAGAATAGAAGAGATGGCTAGGGTCATTTGAGAAATTTCAAACAAGATCTCAAAAATGGAACTAGAGAAATCGAAAAGAGATAATCTCCCCAGAAAAGATTTTCGAAGAAATCCTGATCCTCAGGGACCACAAAAAATAATTAAAAATGAAGATCAAAAAATTCCAACACCCTTTAAAAGTGAAAACTACATTGGAGAGGAAGATTTAGGAGATTTTGAAGAAATCGATGAAGATATTAGTAACCTCGGCGATGATAATAAATCACCTTATTTATTGAGACAGGATTACGAAGCATCTTTAAGTAAAGAAAGTACATTGGAAGAACATGTTAGCAATAATATGACTGATGATTTCACATATCAAGATATTACAGATGATATTATAGCTAAACTACAGGGAAAATATAATTTAAGACCAAGAAATAAAAGTCTCCCAAATGTTCCGAAAAAAAAGAGTTTGCTAAGAAGCGAAACCGATGAGGCAACTCCAAAAGTTGTTGATAAACAGTCTGTGAAAAGAAACAAAGGTGATATGCAACCTATCCAGTCAGAACCAGTAGGAACACTCCCTGTGAAGACACAAGCTCCTATAAATGAAAACAAGTTCACATCTCAACGAAAAATTGAAAAGAAAGGTATGGAAGCCCCAAACATCGAAAATGACAAGGCTCTAGGAAAATTTAATTTGGAAAACGAAATAAATAAAATCAAAATTCCTATTCCCCTTGTTGAGTTAGCTAAAAATCCCATATACAGAAAACAAATCGCCAAGATGATTAATTTTTCTGAAGATGAAAGCCAGGTCGACATCATCAACTTAGAGGATGACAAACCAAACATAGTCTTTGGTCCACACTTCGAAGGTGCAAGAGACACCGTGGCTCCTTTTTATATTACGTTAACCCTGTTTGACCACCTTCTCCATAAATGTATGTTGGATTTCGGAGCTTCCCATAATGTTATGCCAAAGGCAATTATGGAAAAACTTGGTCTTGAAATCACAAGGCCCTATGGTGACTTATATTCTTTCGATTCGAGGAAAGTAAAATGCATAGGTATGATTAAAGACCTAGTGGTAGGTTTGGCTCAAATACCTGCTAAAAGTATTCTTATGGATGTAGTGGTCACTGACATTCCCCCAAAGTATGGTATGCTATTATCTAGATCATGGAGCACCAAGCTTGGAGGATCTCTCCAACTGGATATGACATATGCTACAATTCCAGTTTTCGGAGGCCAATACACTCATCTTTACAGAGAGACTAGGTTGGCATTTACTGTAGGTGACCCAAACAACCCCAACAATCATCCAGTTTATATTGCCGACAAAGATTTAGGAAATTGTATATTATCTATTGATGACGATTTTGAAGTAGATGTAGACGATAAATGTATAGAAGCAAAAATTGAAAGAAAAGAAATAGAGAAAAATGTATATAGCACTGGTGTATGGAAAATGTAATTTGATGGTGCTTCATATTTCCTTGAAGCCGGGGTAGGAGCACTTCTTGTGGCTCCCGATGATCAATTTGTTATTCCTTTCTCATATAGGCTTCAATGGAATGTGGATTGTACAAACAATGTATGCGAGTATGAAGCTTTAGTGCTAGGATTAGAAGCTGCTAGAAGGATGAAAATTAAGAAACTCGAAGTCTTTGGTGACGCCAAGTTAATTATAAAATAGGTGAATCGACAGTATTAGGCTAAGCATCCTAGATTATAGTCCTATAGGAATTGTGTCTGGGATTTAATCGAGAGATTCTTCTCATATGTGAATTTTCATTTCGTCCCAAGATCTGAGAATCAACAGGCTAATGATTTAGCCAAAGCTGCATCAACTTTCACACCCCCGACTACTTTTAAATTAAAATATCATATACAAATGAGACATAGACCTTCGATACCAAATAACATACAACATTGGCAAGATTTTGAAGATGATGAGAAGCTTCAAAAGTTTCTAGAATCATTAGATGAATTTCCAGAAACGCATACTGATCAAGAAAAACAAAATGATCCTATTTGGATCATGCAAGAGGGGGAGGATTCTAAAGAATTTCACGATAAAATTGCAAATCACCGAATGCTTGTTCTCAAGAACAACCAAATTCCCAAGGGTCTAATCCCTTTGGAAAGACTTTTTAATCAAGATGATATCTCTTCAAAAACCACCCTACAACCCCAACCAGAGGAGGTTGAAGATTGTAATATAGGAACTAAAGAAAACCCTCGAATGGTTAAACTATCCAAATATTTATCAACAAAAAACAAAAATAAATACATGGAGTTGTTAAGAAAATACAAAGATTTTTTCGCATGGTCGTATGAAGAACTAAAAACAAATGACACTTCTATGATTGAACATAAGATACCTCTCAAACCTGGTGTCAAACCTTTTAAACAAAAACTCCGACAATTTAACCCCATTTTATTACCTGTTATCGAACGAGAAGTCAAAAAACTTCTTGATGCTAAGATAATTGTACCCCTAAGATATTCGGATTGGGTAGCTAATCTGGTCCCGATTAGAAAGAAAAATGGGGAAATTAGACTGTGTGTCGATTTCAGGAATCTTAATAAATCTTCTCTCAAAGATAATTATCCTCTACCTAAAATGGACCATGTTCTTGAAAAAGTAGTAGGAGCTAATAGGATGTCAATGATTGACGGATTTTTAGGTTATAGTCAAATTGCCATCAGTGATCTTCATAAAGAAAAAACCGCATTTACCACTCCTTGGGGCACGTTTATGTACGATAAAATGTTGTTTGGACTGATGAATGCAGGTGCTACTTTTCAACGCACGATGGATATTGCTTTCGTTGGCGAACGAGACAAGTTCGTAGTCATCTATTTGGATGATCTTACTGTTTTCTCTAAATCAGATGAAGACCATATGATTCATCTCAAACAGACATTTGAAAAATGCCGCAGGTTTGGTCTATCCTTAAATCCTAAGAAGTCTCATTTCGCTATGCAAGAAGGCAAGCTATTGGGTCACATCGTCTCTCGAGATGGAATTAGGATTGACCCTAAAAGAGTATAAGCTATAGATACAATAGCTATTCCTAGGAATGTGAAAGAAATTCAGTCATTTTTTAGAAAAATAAATTTCTTGAGAAGATTTATTCCTAACTTCGCTGAAATTGTGAAATTAATTACAGATATGCTCAAAAAAAATAGTGAAGTAAAATGGACAGCGGAAGCTAAAGCATCCTTTGCCCATATTAAGAAGGTTATAAGTGAGGCTCCAGTACTAGCAAGCCCCGATTATCTCAAAGATTTTCTTATTTTTTCATTTGCCTCTGAACACACGCTTGCTGCTATACCCCTTCAGAAGAACAAAGAAGGTTTCGAGCAACCGATAGCCTTCTTTAGCAAAAATATCCGAGATGCTGAACTCAAATATAATATAATGGAAAAGAAAGCATATGCTACGGTAAAAGCATTGAAATCTTTCAGAACTTATGTTTTACATTCTAAAGTGATTGCATATGTACCCACTAGTTCTGTAAAAGATATTTTGGTTCAAGAAGACAGTGATGGCAAAAGAGGAACATGGCTTGCCAAAATTCAAGAGTTCGACTTGGAGGTTAAACCAACAAAATTGGTAAAGGGGCAAGGTTTAGAAAAACTTTTAGATGAATCCAATTTCAGAGCTCTTGGGATAAACAACTCTCAGGAGGAGAAAGAATGGGTAGATGTGAATGAACTTGAGGACCAAATAGTCGAAAACAGAATCGAGGATAAATTCATGTCGTCGAATTGGTATAAGGAAATAGTAACATACTTACTGACATTAAAATGTCCAACTGACTTGTCTCCATCCAAAGCTAGAACGCTAAAGCTGCATGCAGTCAAATACTGTATTTCTGAAAAATGATTCTATTGGAAAGACTCGCTTGGATTCCTCTTGGTCTGTTTGGTCGAGTCGGAAACAAAAGAAATTATAGATCAATTTCACGAAGGAGTCTGTGGAGGACACCATGCTTGTATGGATACAGCATATAAAATCCTGAGGGCTGGTTATTACTGGCCCAAAATTTTCCTAGATGTCAATGCTAAGGTACGAGCTTGCAGTCCTTGCCAATTTTTTGCAGGAAAACATAAACTACTAGCGATGCCATTGGTCCCAGTCAAGACAGAATCTCTTTTTCAACAATGGGGACTAGACTTCATAGGTGAAATTAATCCTCATTCAAGTACTCAACACAGATGGATCCTGACCGCTACAGACTATTTCACCAAATGGGTGGAAGCTATCCCAACAAGAAAGGCTATTGATTCAATAGTTATAGACTTCTTAGAGGAAAATATCTTGTCTAGGTTTGGTTGTCCCAGAAAGATAGTCACAGACAATGTCCAAGCTTTTAATTCTATGGAAATGGTGAGCTTTTGCCAGAAATATAATATTGTGCTGGGTCATTCCACAGCATACTATCCTCGGGGAAATGGTCTAGCAGAATCTTCAAACAAGAGATTAATCAGTATAATCAATAAAATGTTAAACGAAAATAAAAAGTCTTGGCATTTGCATTTAAAATATGCTCTATGGGAAAATTGGATAGGCACAAAAAAGTCTATCGATACTTCTCCCTTTCAAATGGTATATGGAACAGACGTAGTGTTGCCTATAAACCTAGCACTTCCTGTGATGAAACTATGGCAAGATGAGAAGGAAGAACCAAATCCTCTCACAAGAAGGATAAATCAACTGATTGAAGTTCAGCAACACAGGGTAGTAGTGGATGAAAAGTTGTAGAAGTACCAGGATGACATGAAGGTATTATTTGATCGTAAAGACAAGGAGAAGAATTTTCTCCCTGGGGATCTAGTTTTGTGATGGGATGCTCGAAAAGAGGATTCAGGAAAAAATGGTAAATTCGATCATATTTGGTATGGACCATTTAAGGTAGCATCTGCTGAAGGAAAAAATTCATTTATGCTTGAAAATTTGGATGGTAAGATCTTGAATGCCCCTGTCAACGGGCGTTTTTTAAAGCATTATATGGAATAATTAATTTTCAAAAACTCTCATTGTATATACCATTTTGCTTTTCATTTTTAGAAAATCTATTCTCATTTTGTAAATAAATAAAAATAAAATAAAATTGGTTAAGTTTTTATACCAAAAAAAAAATATATATTTTTTTAACATTGCTTATCTCGTAAGTTGATAGGTAAATAAAAGAATTTTTTCATAATAATTAAACCTTAAGGGTTTCACTTAGAACAATTTTAAAGGCATTTCAAAGTAAAAAATTTTAAGAAAAGAGTCCAAAGAGTTATTTTTGAAATTACAACCTATGTTTTCTGGCTTACAAATTGTCGAACATCTCCTTTTATACCCTCAGTACTGTTTTTCACTTTTTCGGGTTTTCTCATCGAAGTAGGAGAGATTATGTATTGACTTTCGAAATCGAAAAATAATTAAATTCAGTAAGACCAGTCTTCATAGTTCTTATTCTCTGACTAAAAGTGGTTATGTTTAGGTTGATTCAGACTCTCTTAGGTTTCTTAATAGTTTGTCTGAGGATTTAAGCTTGCTCAAGAGAAAACCCCTGAAAATAATCTTTTCCTTTTTCTCTACAGACTGAGGGGTTTTGAAAGTTGAGAAAAGATTGGTCTAAAATAATCAAAACAGGTTGACAAACCTCTATTGTAAATTTTTACACAGATAAACACCCCTGATATTTTGAGTATCACTGATTTCCCCCGCTTCGTATTTATAAGCTAAATATAAGACAGATGGTGAAAGGAAATTCATATTTGATTGCCCCCATCTAGTCCCAAAGATGATGAAAGGAAATTCATTTAAATGATTGCCCTCGTCTAATATAAAATAAACAGATAACTTCACTGGGGTACTGAACAGGCCTGCTGGCAGTGAAGCAATATCTGAGTAGAAATATATAATTACCACTCGAAGCGGTGAAAGGAAATTCAGTAAAAAGGGACAGATAACTTCACCGGGGTACTGAACAGGCCCGCTGGCAGTGAAGCAATATCTGAGGTGTCTGTAAGGTTGTCATACTTATCTATCATTCTATTCTAGTTAACAATTTTTCGAAACCGGATATTCATCTTAAGTCAAGATAGAGCTCCCCAATTAAAATTATAAATTTTATTTCGATTGATGCAAGACGAAATTTACAAATCTATTGAGTTTCCTAAGATTGTTCTAATCATCTTAATACTAACTTAAATTCAGAACGAGAAGGAGAATATTATGAAGAAGACTACAACTGAGTTTAAAGCAAATAAGAAGTTTTGAAAATATTTTCAAAGGTTGAAAAGAGATCTCTTTTTCCTCTCCTTTAACAGTTTTAGCAGTGATAAACCCTTGACACCATTTACCCAATGAAGGCACTGAGTCTACATGTTCTCCTCATCCCACAGGGAAACGAGGTCCCCAGTTGGAGCCTATGTTGAAACAGATCTTAAATTTTTACCCTTAAGGCCTAGACTTTTTCTTTTTCGGGTTTCGGCTTTTCATAAAACAAGAGTTTCGTATCATTTCTAAATACATGATACCTTTTTCTTAATTCTTTTAAAATTTTTCGGATAATGAATGGGAAAAAGGTTTACAAAAAATATAAGACTTCCGACGCTTTTTATTTGAAAATTATTTAAAATGTGTTGAAATTTAAATTTACGATTTTTTAAATTAAACTTTAAAAAAAAAAAATTGCGGGATTCGGGGTTTCCTACAAACAAATTTTTGATGCAAATCAAATTGTAAAATCACGATCCCCAATTTCCTGAAATGTTGGAATCTTAATTTAAAAACGAATTAATTTAGTCTCTTATAAGAAAGATTAAGGGTTAAAATAATTATGTCGCGATTTCAAGATTCACAGTTCAGTGAGAGCACGTCTCCTGTCATCATATTTCCCGAAATCCCAATTTCTGAAACCCTGATCCATAAGTCACGTTAAATTAAACTAATTTTATTTTGGCCTTAATCGTGATTATTTAGTTAATTAAGATAAGTTAAGTCCTGTTTAAAAAACAAGCCATCGCGATTTTGCGATTTCGAAGATCGGATTTTATTAATAACACACGTCTCTTGCCATCATGTTTCCCGAAATCCCAATTTCTGAAATCCTGAAAAAGTCTAATCTCAATTAATTAATGTGCTAAAAGTGTTTAAATCTTAATTAAAGCATCGCGATTTCGCGATTTTGCATTTTCGGAAATCGTTTTTCATCGACTACATACCTCTCGACATCAGGATTTCCGAAACCCCGAAAAATGAAGTTTTCATATTTAAACTATGATTAACATTAATTAACATTTTCTTAAAAACAAGATTAATGGCAATCATTCTTAGGTGTTCATTCATGTTTCTCTTACCAATTAAGTAGGTTTCTCATTTTCTTCAAAACCCGACGGTACCTAAATACAGACATTAAAAGCGTATCTCGGTAAAATATCCTCCGCATTAAGAGCTTTAAATTCATGACAGCTGTGCAAATCTTGTCATTTTTTAAATATATTCAAAATAAACATTCGAATGTCTGTGTTTTCATTCTAAGCTGAGCTCGTTCATCCATTTTCTATAACAGGTTTTCAATTAAACGCAAAAGTCATGGCACCCAGAAAGGCACCGAAGAAGAATGAAGACACATAGGAAGGAGATATTATCTCCAATACCACTCCACATGCTATAGATTCTATTAAATCTTGGACTCAAATCTCAGATTTGTTGGAATACAAGTTTGAGAATGCTCATCCTGATTCTGAAAATCATTTCCGGGACATAGCTGAGTCAGAGCTTCATAAGCTCGTTGCGCGCCTGAGGCTTGTGGCATACACTGATATGATCAACTGGGCTCTATATAAGGTCGATATCCCAACAAGGAGAATTTTAAACGAGCAAGGATCTATCGTCGGCTCATTCAGACTAGAGCACATTCAAGTAATGTATAAACTCTCCCCGAATCATAAACATACTTTTAATGTTGAATTTTTAGCAAAGTTTCAGAGAAAAGAATGTATTGAGGCAGACCAGACATATCCCGATATGATTAGAGGATGGGCAAGGTATGAAGCAAAGTTTAGGGTTGATCCTCATGGGATTTATGCTATAGCCTCCTTAAATGAATACATGGTTTATATAGCCATTATGTTATGCATACTTTTCGGGAGAAAAGATCCCTGTCATTTTCATGCAAACTGGGTGCTCTTTTTTGAGGAAGCTTTAGAAGGAAATGGTTTTAACTGGCATAATATTTTGTCAAATAACCTAACACAAGAAATTTTAAACTACAAAGAAGCCAAATCAAAGGGACAACCAACATCTTTTTATATGTCTGCATACATTATGGATGCAATCTATTTTATGACTCCCTTTCCATTAATGAATTGGAGTTGGAGCATTTCCTGTCTAGAACCCATTTAAAAATATCACTTGTCCCTTTGGGAAGAAAATTCTAATGACACATTTTACGAGGTTTGTCATTTTATTATTATTCCTATGCACAAAATGTTTTTTGGATGCGAACCCCCTCGCATTTCTGATGCAATCACAGAAAGTCTTAAAATAGTTGCCGACTGGTTTATTGAGGAATTTTTTTCCTACATTAGGGTTTATGGCTGTTCCATTGCCCCTCATGCACTCCCTAAATTCCTATCAGACAGATTGGTGTGCAGGGAGGTAGCTTATCAGATAGTAAAGGGCGGTGTTGGATTAGAATTAAAAGCAGTTCAGAAGAAATCATGGCCATCTTTCCCTGTTCATATTGGAAAATTTTCTTTATTAAATTTAGGCCATTCTAAGGTAGAGGCTGAGTCATTAGAATAAGTGAAATTAGTAGATATTTAGCACAGAAAATATGACCCCTACCAAGTAATAAGTAGGCATTTCATACATTGTAATCTAAAGGCTTATGAACATGAAGTATCTGTTTATGATGATATATTTAAAGATGTTAAGTCTTATGAAGAAGTACTGAACAGAGTCCAGGCCTTGCCACCTAACTCACAGACTAGATTCACATATTTTCTAATTCATAGACGAAGTTGCCTACCTAAGAGTTTGCAGGGTGAAATTTCGACCCCACCTCCAGAACAGGAAGGACCCCCTCCAAGGTTTGAAACTAATACATAGGATAAAGTAAATAACAAAGGTAAGTTGAAGAATACCGAGATACCTTCCCAAGACAGAAAGGGTTCTCAAACAAAAGAATCAGGAATGGAGAAGAGAAAAGAGCTGGAAACAATTCCAGAAATCATGAAAAATGTTTCAGAAAATATAGGAGGAACAACTTCAACAGAGCTCGGTAGTCCTATCACCTCTTTAACTCCATTGCAGTCAACTTTTGGAACCCCCCATGAAGGAATTTTATATTTCAGTGATCTAGAGCCGATTTCGAGAGATGAAATCCCCCCATCAAATTACTTTTTCAGTAAAAAGCGAAGAGCAGTCTTGAAAAAGGAAATTCATCCAAGAGGAGAAGGGATGATTAAAAAGAATATGGTTATTATAGATGGAAAGAAACTCAAAGATGGAGAATTTGCTACAGAATTAGCAAGTACAATGGGTGCTATAGCATCAACAAATATGTATTCTGTTGGCAATTTAACAACTATGCTCGAACAGAAGGACCAAACAATAATTCAGTTGCAAGACAAATTAAAAGAAAATGAGAGAAATATTAGTTGGGGAATACAAAAGGGTCTAGAACAAGCTAGACTAAAGGATATGCAAGAAATCCAGAAAATGAATAAAGACTTGGAGGAGGCAAAACACATAATACAGGTCACACAGGAACAGGTTCGAAAGCTGGGAGAAGAAAACAAACATTTACAAGATAAAATTATTTCTATTACTAATCAGGTAGTAGAACTTGAAAATTTCAGGACACAAGCATTGGAGATATATTTGAGAATAGAAGAAGAACAACAAAAAGTGTTCTTGAATATGGAAGTAGTCCATAACTATTTTCATGAAACAAATAAGTCTTTGGAGAATGTGTTCCAGAAGGAAAGGGAGGTGAAAGCAACTAGAACGAATTTTCAGAAGGCACTGGCTTTCTCATCAAAGGAAGAAGTTGGAAAGATTTAGAAATTATCTATTTCTGAATAGGTTAAAGGGGACTTAATATTAAAAGTGTGGGAATCAAACCTGACCGAATATAAAAGAATAACAAGAGAGGTCAATGATGATTGCCAGGGAATTTTTGATCTCTTAGAAAGAGCTTCATTGAATATTGAAATAGATGATTGTTCCGTATTATTAGGTGAGATTAATATTGCCAAGCACTAGCTAAGGTTTAAAGAAGAGCTGGAGGAAATGAAAATAGAGATTTAAAAAATTAAATTGATCAATATTACAGAGATCAACAAATGGATGGTGATGCCAAATCTAAAGTTGAAAACTATTAAATTGACAGAAAAGATGATAGAAAATCGTTTGCCCGAATTGCAGAAAAGATTTTTCTTATTTGAAGCAAATGAGATACCAGATGCTCCCAGGACTTTTGTGAAGTTTTTGGCGAAATGTGTTCAGTGTATTGAAGCGGAGAAAGGAAGTTTGTCAACGCAATCTTAAAATCTTTTTAAAATGTTTTTGTCATTAGAAATTAGAAAGAAATTGTAAACGGTTGACATTATTTTTTATGTAACCGTAATATTAGAAAGTTGGTTAGTCACCAACGAATTTTTTTTGATGAAAATGTATAAATGTAGTTTCTAAAGACTGAGAAAAGGCTTTGGAATTTTTAGAGAGAGCCAATTGTAATAACACTTTTCAAATACATCATAATATAGATCACAAACGAGATTCCGAATCCTGCAAATTTGTAGCTATGTGTTCTTCAACCTTGTTTATTATACTTTGTTGTATTTTTCTTTCAATGTTTTTATAATGAATAATCAATTTGAAGTTATCTACATCATTGATTTCTAGTTCAGATTGGTTTGGATATCAAATTATTTACAGTTTTTCCTCTGAAATTGCTATTAGTAATTTTAAGACCTGTAAATCTTTTGTACCTTAATACTTAACTTTCGTTAGAAACCTTGTTTTCTTTCATTATTATCTATTGAAATATGAGATTCTTTCTTGATTAAAGCCTCATATTTTTCTGTAGTGTTTATTTGTTATTTTATGATTCCCAAAATTTTTTACAAATCCAGGAAACGACCTCGAATGTATTTACATTACTTTTTTGAATTTGAAAATTGTTTTTCTTGTTCTCATCTATGGAAAATTTGAAGTAACATTTGATTAAAATCCTTTTACAAATAAATAAAGTTTTATCCTCCATGATTGTTCCAAGTAGCAGACAACCCAACATTGAATCAGGCCTTCAAGATCAAACCAGTTGTTATCACTGAAATTTCGTCCGCACATGGCGACAAGAAATCAGCATCGTCAAAACAGGAATGAAGTCATTCATGGCACTGGATTAATTTCACAGCATTGCAAAAGGGTCAAAAACTATACAAAGTAACCAAAAATTGAAGGGCACTTTACAGAAGATGGGTGCACGCGCATATGTGCGAAACAGAAACGTACAATGCGCGCACCTGCTAAATGACGCATTTATTGAATTGGTCGGCCTCCCAACCACTTATGGACCATCTCCCAACCTGATTTGACCATCAAATCTGAGATGAATCCACATGGTAGGCTGGTTAAAGACCTAATTGAGCCCTAAAGAGCCCCTTTTCACACCTAAAAGGAGTTACATAATCACCCAATGCTATGCTATAAAAAGCCATGAAGAAACATCATTTTCTCAAGGAATTTCATGTAATGTTATGCTGCTTAGATTGTTTTAAGGACTCACTCCTTGGCAATAACACATTAGCACCATTTCATTGAGCTATCCACCTCTCTCTTGAGTGGATGTACTAGGAGTTCTTTCACCATCATTCTCATTTTCTCATTGTAAGGAGAGCAAGTTTGTGAGGGCCTCAAGAGCCTTCCATTGGAGAAAGAAGGGACCCAAGTCCCCTTTCTTCATTGTGCTTTGGATTTCATCAATTGATCAGCCTAAAAACATTGGTGATATTGGTCGTTTTGTGTTTGTTATTTCTTTATCCATATGCTCATAGTTTTAGTTTGTTTTAATTTAATTCTTGCTTATAGTCTTGTTGTTCTTTTTCTAACTCTTTCCTCTACAACTGTCATGCCTAGCAAAACCCAAATGGGCATGTAAGCACCCTTTATTTGCTCACCAAGTGACGAATTGGGTGCAAACACCAGTATTGCCTTGAATTTATTTAATACCATTTTACAAACAACAACTAACCGGGTTGACTTAGAACGTTCATGGGATGCTATTGAGAGAGACATTAGCATCCAAGAACAACAAGAATCAAGACAAAGACAGTTGAGAAACTGATTCTGCTTTAACCTTCCTTTGAATTCTTATTCTCAAATTATTCCTTTAAATATTTACGGATGCCTTGACGGTATACTTTATAGCCTTAAAGTATAAACTCAGGAACAACAATTTTTATAATAATTCCTTTATTGTCATGTTAAATGGGATGGGATTGAGGGTTGTTTGTATTCCTAATATAAATTAAATTAAGATGAGGTGGAGCAAATGTAATTTTGCTATATTATATATTTGGATCACTTGAGAGATTTAAGTACAAATTGTTGGATAGTTGTGGATATAGTTG
>JASDQU010279097.1:0-14690 GCA_032191745.1 Picea mariana
CGAAGCCACTAGGTTTGATAAAGAAACCCCATGCATCACGAGTTGTAGGTTGTGGGGTAGATACCTGATTTCCTGGAGGGTATTTGGTTCGATAGATCCCAAGCATAGATCGGGACAGAAGAAGATTCAGCATGGGCGACCTGTTGTAGAGGGACCTAGCGAAAGAGGTCCATGGGGCCATTGAAGCGCATGAGGAAGTGTGGTAATAAACCATGGTGCTAATGGCCTGTAAAGCTCCATCACTCTTTGAGGGTTCGAATGGATTCGTCATTCAATCACTCATGTGCTTCATGAGCAGTGTGAGACCGATTGTGATATCAATGGCAATGGTGGCCAAATGTGGGGGAAATGTAAATTCCTCAGATCAATCTCGGGGGCGAGAACAAGGTTTCCTCAAACATAGAAGTGAGAGGATTTCTCTTTTGGCCCTCCAATTGCATTATCAATTGGTGTCAAATTTGTTCCAATGAGGAAATTCCGAGGTGAGGTCATTGTTGAGGAGTACGTTTTAGAGTATGGGGTAGAGTAATATTAGCATGTGAGGGACTAAAGTATGACTAAGGGAGAGTTTAATATATTGATGAACCATTTAGGTGAAATGAATTCCTACAGATCTTGCGAGTACAACAAATGACACTCGTGTATCTCAATAGATGGATTTCCTTTTATATGGAAATCCATCTACGTGAAGAAAGCCCAAGTGAGTGTGTGCAATGTAAATCAATTTCTCCATCATGATGTTTGTGGTCATTCGAAACCACTTGAGCATTGTAATTGTTGATGAATGTAATGGTTGAGATTAAGGGGAGTGTTAGAATAACTAATCTCCACCTATCAAGTTGTTTGTCAGTTCACCTAGTCAAGTCCAATTAGACTACATTTAGTCACCAAGTTCATTTTCAGTTTACAGCAAAGTAGTTCAGTGACCCCTTGGATCCATGTGTATTCTATGTAACCTATTTAATATATAGAAGGTACTGAAACCATGTAGTGTGTTTATCTTGCATTTCGGTTCTTGTTTTTGTTTGTTGGTTTCTCTATCTCTCAACATTTTCAACATTCTCCCCACTACCAATCTACATTTGACAACCAAACATTCTCTTGAGGAGTAGGTGCACTGGGGAACACTATTTGATAATTCTTCCCTATTGTATTAACCATTTTTGTTGGATCCAATCTTCGCTATGAAGAAACAAGAATGTAGGAAAATCAAGGTATGGGTTGTTTCCTATATTTAACAGGCTCCATATTTATTGAATACATAATGAATATTAAGTCTAATACTCTATGTGACGATAAATTTTAAATTATTTTGGTGCAAATATAAAGGGACGATTCTCATTGATATGGATTGTAACATGTATATTCATTACTTTTTTAATATAAAGTTTTTTTTTCTAGAAAAAAAACAAAGTGGCCATTAAATGATTTATTATGCAGAAGGTATATAACTAGCACATTCACAAAAGTGGATGGTGAACGTCTATAGGAATCACTATTAATTATAAAAACTAAATTAAAAAAAATCAATTAAAATAAGATGCATATCTTAAATGATTTGATTTTTTTAATAAAATTAAAATAAATCTAAGTTAACTTTAAAATTTAATGAAAATATTACACATTAAAAAAATAATCTTACTCACCATTATCAACGTCAACCTAATTTTCTTATACCAACCTAATCCGATTTGTTCAATATAATATTATAATTTTATTAAATTTAATAAATTTTATAAGAAAAAAAATTAATATCTAAAAACTAATCACAATCAAACTAATTTGACCTAAAACCATTTACTATAACCTGACTGTCGGCAGGTATAATAAAAGTAAATGACAGATATTAAGGAAACGTACAAACACAATTTATAAGAATTCCAACCGAAATCCAAAGAAAATCAGGGTGGACTGGAGGTCCGTGACAAGCCTTCTTTTTTTTTTTTTCAAGGTCCGTGACAACCCTTCCGCCAAAATGAAATTATTTAAATATGAAACTAAAAGGTATAAGTATAATAAACTAAATATTGCAAAATGTTTTAAATTTTATTATAAAACTATAATAAAGTAACTCTCTTCCATGTATGACCAAAGACTATTACATATTACATATTGAAACTAAAAGGTATGACTATAATAAACTAAATATTGCAAAATGTTTCAAAGTTCAGAATAAAGTATAAAAGCACGAGGCATTTACATTGAATGTGAATGAGAAGTCGTACAGCAATTGAAGTTTGATAAGAAGGCTACTCAAATTTTCTTTCCCGGGAAATGCAACGCAAGTTCCCGGGAAGACTCCAAAGTCAATGGAGGGCTGAGACGTTCCATTTCGATCACTGGAGGGCTGAAGCGTCCAAGTCAATGGAGGGCTGAGACGTTCAATTTCGATCACTGTCGGTGCTGCAAGAAAGGAACATGTAGCTATGTCTGTAGGTCCTCTACAGTAGAGGAAGAGGAGGGCGTGGATCCAGTTAATGATGAGAAGGAAGAAAGAGTGGCTCCTAGAGCCAAGAGGCCCGGATCCCCGACATAATTGATTATTGGTACATTGGTTAGGGTGGAAGGTTCCATTGGTAATAGATTATGTTAAGATTATCGTTAATTCTTTTGATGATAAGATTGATTTCTTTTAATGTTTACTGTGTGGATCTATTATGTTAATATTTATCTTCTATTTCCATATCTATTGAGTTACACTATACGAGATTTCCTGTGCTCTATTTTTTCTATCAAATTATGAGAATCCAAGAACCAATACAACATAGTTAAGTACTCTTCATTTCCCAATTAAAGTAAAACATCAATATTTCTATTATTCAGATCACAATTCTCTTTCAAATTAGCACCCTCTATATGTTGGGAGGTTTGAAATAGACAATATCTGGTTAGCCTTGACTGTAGTAATTAATGAAAGTAAGTTACCATGGACTATGTCATGTTGGGCACTCTAAATGGACCATTTGAATGCAATAATTAACTTGTTTAAGTTATCATGGACTGTGGTTTTTTCAACTCTTTGTCAATCCATTTGGTTTGAACAAAGTGAAGGGCAACACTACAGCTTAAATCTCCTTCAGTATCGCACCAAAAGTTTATTATAAATTCTCTTATAAAACTTGAGTGTTAATTCAATGTTGTGTCATCTTTAATACAATCCAAGTGTCTTCTAAAATCGTTTATTATAAGTTCTCTTATAAAACTTGAGTGTTAATTCAATGTTGTGTCATCTTCAATACAATCCAAGTGTCTTCTAAAATCCATGGCTTCACTCTTTATTATTTATATTTGACATAGATAAAATGTTTATGGTATATGTTATGGTGGATGGTGTTATCTATTTCAATATGGAAATAGTTAAAGAGAAGCTTTGAGTGTGTTGCCAACTACATGTCATTTAATTTTTGTTGGAGTAGTTGCCAACATGGTTCCTATTTTGTAGCAGTTTGTTAATAGTTGTAAACACAGGTGTTAGATTGATAACTGTTTTAGAGAATCCTAGGGGGAGGGAGGTCAACTCGCACCTCTAGCTGTTATCTTTCCTTTTCGGTTATAAATACATATTCTAAATGATTAAGAGGGTTCGAATGGTTGAGCTGGGCTCCCTAATTGTAATATTTTTTACTAAGTAGACTGTTCTCTGGTTATGTACTGGACTTGAGAATTTTTTATTAATAAAAGTTAGTTTCTCTTTACATCATCTTGTTGCCTCTATGTTGAAGTGTTCATGATTGGATGATCCACATGAGATTGTTATGGTTGTGTTATGATGAATGTTTAATTATAATACTGCTATGATGTTCTTCAGTGTTCTTAAACTTTGAATTCAAGAAGTTTTTGTGTTTGAGCTTTTCCTCCTTGGGCTGCTTGATCCTTATGTCAATAGCAGACCTTCACACCTCCCTCACTAAGTTTTCCTCCTATTCACTTTTACTCCCATTTACTCACTGAAGCTAATCAAGACCTCATTTTCTTGTACATGCTAGCCCATATTTCTGAGTTAAAACATTATTATTCTGAGTCTTGTCCATTTGACCTTTAATCACTCATTTACTTTTACATATACTTTGATGGGTAGTGGGCTTATCCTCTTTGCAATCTGAAGGTGATTCTTAGTGCTAACACATACTACGTGTGAATATTTGACATGGAGGTGATACATCCTTAGTTGGCTTCCTATTCTCCTTGGAAATGGCCTTCTCTTCTTGTCTTCACTATCTTTAGTGTTTATTTCATTGTTTTTAGGATATCAGTAACCTCTTGAGGCAGGTAGACTAATTTTTTTCGGGCCTCTACGAATCCATTTCTGACTAGAAATGAATACCAATTCCTTCACAATTAATATTCTGATGAGACCATGGTGGTAAAAAATACTGGACATACTTTGAAATTTTCCCCAAATTTTTTGCACAAATAAAATGGAAAATTGGTTTGATCTCTAGATTCAAAATGCAGAAGCAATCGAATATGTTAAAGGCAGTAAATTGCATACCATCCCTCACATGTGACAAATTTTTGAAGTACAAACAACAAATTCCTCCATGCCTCCTTGATCCATGACCTCAGAACTTCATGCTTCCAATATGGCGTCTCCTTAGTGTTGCATAGGAATCATGACCATGCCCCCTGTTCAATTTGTTGGTTTTTAAACCACCTTTCGCTGATTTGGGGAAATCTTGTAGCTTCTACAATAATATACTTTGTCACCTTCATTACTAAATCACTAATTTGTGTAGTATTCCCATCGAAACTTCATGCAAATTCCTCTCTCACAAAGTCGTTATGTCCTCCAAATTGATAGAGGAATGAAAACCAACTTGCATTCTCAAGCACACTCTTACTTGCATTATACTATGGATACCCTTCCAAAGTACCCAACGATGAGGGATCATACCAAATTTTTAATGGCTTCACCATACTGTGACAAACCTTGGAAATGAATCTTTGTTGGATCCCCAATTTTAACAATAGTTTCACTAGCAAAAGGTAAGGGTGGAGGATTTTAATGCGGGATTTACAAATCGAAAGGTGGTTACAGTGAGAGATAGAAATGGCATATGGTTAAATGATGTAGTAGACAATTATATGGATAGTTAGAGGATCTCATTTTGAATCCCGCTAGTGATTCAAAATGGGTCTCAAGGCAATGAATTAAACGATAATTAGCTCTCCATTTTGATAAGAATAACATGAAATGACAAATTCGAGGGGAGCCTAACCAAAATCATAAAACACGACCTTGGAAATGATAACATGTGATGATAATTCAAGAGATGGAAAATCAAGATCATATCTTAGGCACAATCTTGGAGATGATAATCAAATTTGGTGGTAAGTTTATAAGTTATGAGAGAATCATTCATAAGCTAATTGTGAGCCAACAAGATTTCATCATGTGACTTACATATCTTAGATGAACTTAGGAAAATTAAAAATTGACCCTTTACCTCTAAATTTCCTTTGAAATGCAATCATGTGCTTGTCTAGATCGAGATATTTTGAGCAAGAAAGAGAACTAACTATTGAAAAGAGACTTGATGAGGATGAATATTTGGGACCAAAGAAGTCAAATGTTGTTGTTGATGAAGTGTATTTCAATTGTTATGTTGATAGGCCAATGATTGTTGACTTCCTTATTTAGGCTAGAAAATGCACTTTAAACAATTGCTACAAGATTGCTTGGTTGTTACAAGACTACTTGTAAATACTGAAAATGTAAAAAATATGAATGTTGATGCTACTATTGGAAGGATGGACACTGCAACTTCTATTAGAAGGTTGGATATCTCGTGAAGAAGGAGAATGGAGTGAATTGTGGTTGCAAACCAGACTAGATGACGATCTTTATTGGGACAATATATAAACCTACGACTGTAAGAAATCAAACTGCTGCAAGTTGTTGTTGATACCAGAAAGTCATATATTCTTCGTCCATATCCGCTATTCATACAACTAAATCTATGTAAATAAGTTTACCTAGAGTCGAACATAGCAAGATATCATTGGATTACCAGTCAATAATTCAAATCGTTAACCAATGCGAGATGACCCACCATTAATTTCAATGGGAATCAAGGTACAAAAGTACATTATAGTATATGTGAATGGATGTGTTGGAGTCGAACACATATAAAATCCATCAGTCAAGGGACATTGATATATTCCCTTTTTGATAGCGAGAGAACCAACCATTAAGGCATGCATGGCTCAAGGTACTTATAAACATCTCTAATATTGATCCCAGATGATGTGTTGGAGTCGATGGGATGAGACCCATTGGAAGGTGGGCCTTAAGGAATCCCACACCATCAGAAAAGAGCATAAAACATAATTTATTTGAAGAACCATAAAAATTGAACCAATGTCAACTTGCAGAAATTTATTGAGAGTTTTGCCCGACAATTTCCTAGTTTTCAAGCAAAACTCATGTCCAACTGCGTCAATGAAATGGTTTTTACAATTGGACTTATTTTTCTCTTTACTATTTTATTCATTTATTTACACTATCCTACTTTACTTGAAAAAGAAAGAATTTTTTTCAAGTGTAGGAGTATTTTCAATGCATCTATTCAAGCAACACGATCTCTTTCAAACTCATATCCAAATTTGAAAAGTATACCTTAATGAGTATCACGATATGAGAAGCTAATTAATTAGGTGGATATGGTGTCAAGAAGTGTTGGAGAATGGAGGAATTTCATGGCCTGATGACTATTTGGAACCAAGTATCAATGTAGTCTTTGTTTTCCTGGTCCTCTTTTATTTTCATGCCATGAAGTTCTTTGGAAGGTTGGTCATCACACTTCAGAATATACAAGGGATCTGGTGATAGGAATGCCGAAAATTCTTCAATCTCTGGCTCTAAGTGATATTCTTCATCATTTTTGGTCCATTGTTCTTGGATCTGTTCTAGATGCTAATAAGGATACATAGAAGAAACTCCTAAGTTCTCCTCTTGTGGTGCATGGATCCTTTGTTTCACTACTTCTTATTAGATTGTATATTCGTCCTCAGTGACAATTTTGAAGTGTGGGAAAGGATTTGAGACAATCCTTCTAACATAATTTCCTCCTTTTCTCAACAAGTTCCTGAGCATATTTAGTTCTTATGGTTGATCTGGAGCTCCTTCTCATAAATGGATTAGTATTATAGGGGATCTTACAACTCCAAAATAAAACTTTAAAGGAATAAATTTGGCCAAAAGAAACAATTTCAAAATAAAAACCATCATGTACTTGGACGCTCTCACTCTACTAAGACGTTGTTGTCACCAAGTTACACATTGACATGAGTTATCTTTTTCCTTTTCATGAATCAAACCAAAATAAAACACACTTTCATAAAAGGAAACAATGAGGCTTTGGAGAAACTCACCAAAGTGAATGCATTTGGATTAAACCCCCCTAGGAACTTTTGAAGCAAGGGCACCTTTTCATATTATAGACTTCTTCTCCTTCAGGTTGCAACTATAGATACAAAACAAAAAATCGTCAAAATAAACTACCCATGCTCAAATCCCTTGTAGCACCTCCGAGACGACGGCACCAAAAATGTCGATAAAATTAATTAAATTAATTTTTGATCATTAAATCATCAAACCGGGGGGGGGGGGCAAGAATCGAGGTGCCAAAACTATATGTGCATGGAATAGGACTAGCATGACTATCTAATCTATCAAAAAAACATGAGATGATACTAGCAAAGCACAAGAAACTTGTTCATTGGTAAGAAAGACAAGAAAGTTCCCTACTGGTGCATGCTACAATTGTTCACTCAAGCAATTCCCTTAGTGTCATGTAATCTCATTCCTACCTTCAAGTGAAACTGTTCTTATGATTGGAAATGCAGAAAAGGAAATCTATGTGTATTGGGTAGAAAAAAAAAGAATACTTACTGGCCAAAAGGATTATTGTTTCTCACTTAAGATTTACACTCAAGTGTTAAGAAGCAACTTGTTCCTACCTTCAATGACACTTCATCTATGGAAACAAAGCATGTAAAAGAATATAACTCTACTCAAATTTGAAAATACCTTTAATTAAAGGCATTTAATTGACAAACAAAAAAGAGAAAGAGACTAACTATGAGGATTGATCCAATCACTCACACACACTTTGCAAACCAACAAGTCTTAGATAATTTGTAGGAGTAGATCTCCCATATAAAACTACCAAACATCATAAACAACACTACTATATTGATTTTCAATTTAAAGGAAGGTGCATTTATTATAGATATGGAAAAAAAATTGAATGTTATTAATCATTCTGCACACTTAGGTTATGACCGAAACATAGTATTATAATTTTCATTGTTTGGGTTGCAATTAGAATTAATGTACAAAGTATACAAACTCTTAAAGTTGTAAGAAATCTACAATTGCAATCCAAATTATATAAATGTTGAATAAAATATTTTTGAGATCATACAAATTTTTATAGTGCAAGTTGTAGGTTGGGAAAAGCCTGACCCAAACACAAAGAAAGTGCTACAACTCGGGAATCCTACACCCAATGTCACCTTGATGTACGTCTTGCACCAAGGGTGACTAGGTCACTCTAGGGAGGCGATCCTGGTGATCCTAGGGGGATTGAGATGGATATGGATAGAGATGTAAGTGAAGACCCTAGAGGTTCTGTCTAAGTGGAGTGAAAGGTGGGAAGAGATTCTTTGCAAGTTAAGTGATTGTTGCTCCAAAGGTATAGTATTTCTTTGGATGATTGTACCTGCCCGAGACTCAAGAAAATCCAACTTGCAATGATATATGTTAGTATGGATCAATAAGTTAATCTTTATGTCCCTAATTTTCATCAATATATGACAGTTTATATCAGCAAGTAATACATTCAAATCATCATGTAAAGCATAAGATCAGTGAACAATATTATCAATGAGTATGGTAATCAAGTATGACTGAAAAATGGCACTTTAAGGCTAAATAAAGCAAGCTATTATAACAATGTATTTTCTGAAGAAAATTGCAGCCTTATGGCTGTAGCATTCAATGTCATGCGGCAACAAAATTAGCCATGGAAAAGTGCCAAGAACTAGCCCAAAAGGTGTGCCCTAGTTAGTAGAGTAAGTGAGCAAAATTAGAGAGCTAGTCTAGGGTTAGTTTAGGAGTTAAGAGAGTGTTAGTAGCTAGGGTTATGCAACCCTAATGGCTGTAGGTTAAATTTTGTAACAACAATTAGAGTAGTAGGACAGAGGGGATGCCCTAGTAGGGGAAGACTCCTCTCAATGAGGAAAACCAACTTCAAGTAAGAAGCCTTTCAAAAGATCAAAATTTTTGTTTCCCAAGGAAATGATTTTATATCTCCAATGCAAAAAATATATGACTAGTTCCTTTACTATTGGGTTAATGGGGTCAAATTTAGTAAGATATAGAGAAGCTACCTCCTTGGGGGTGTAATCCCTTTTACTTCCCAAGGCAAGTTTCTCTATCTAGGGTTTAAGCTAAGAGGGTGTATGTCTTTATACTTCTCTTAGCAAACCCTTGTGTAATAAATAAGGTGAAGCAATAAAATGATGAAGAATATGGTGGGGGTGTATGCCCTTATACTTTCCACCTAGCTCCTAGCACAACAATCCTTGACTTGAAAATAATGATAGCATACGAGTAGAAGACCATACCAAAATAAAGAAAGATGCTAAGATTATCCACCATAAAAGCTAGAAAAACATCATCCATGGCTAGCGCCTCACTCCTTCATCAACCATTCATTAACATAGCCATAAACAAGTGCACAAGAGACTAATAGAGACAAATATAGCAAAAATTTCAGACCAGTACTTCTCACCATGGGGGAGAGTTATGTTAAAATGATATCTTATGATCTCTTATTTATACAAAATTTCACCCAGGTGACTTGTCCAAAAATTAAGGGGTAAACCACAAGATTAGGGGTCAACAACCCTAATCGTTCCCCCTTAACAAAGAGTTATTAAACAATTCATTTAAAATTTCACTTTTGCACAAATAAAACCCTAATTTACATGGACATCACCCCTTTAGGGGACTTTTTGGCACTAGGAGAAGGTCGTTGGTGATGTAGGAGGGTAGTAAGGCTTCCCAAAGCCGCATGTCAAGCATCCAAATGTCTTCCTTCATGGTCAAAGCCTCAAACACCTCAAAACTTCCAAGTGCCAATGCATATCATCTCACAACCATGCCTTAGCCCCCCATTTTTTTCAATAACCTCTTTTACATCCTTTCTTTGTTGCTCTGTCAATAACCATGGAAGCGAACTTATATTTTTTCCATCTGCATTGCTATTTGAATGAATAACACTTTACATTGCATGATTTTCAGCCTTAATGTCATTACAAATATTCAAAAAAAAATATTTATCACTCCTTCCATCTAAGATTCGCTTTAAGGTTTCTGTTACATTCTTCCCGATGTGCATTGTATCAAACAAATGAAATTTTTTTTGGTGCTCATAGTAGGGGAGCCTACTGAATTGTATGGGATAACTTTTCATTCCTTGTGGAAGCGCTCCATTATTAATTCCTTCATGACGACCTTCAAGGTGAAGAATATAAATTAAAGATATTACAACAGTACTTGTCAATTAGTACAATGAAAAAAATGCAATAAAAATATAAAATATTCCAGAAATTTTAGGTATGATACAAATGATTTGATCCAATATACCTTAACAATTTATATAACTACCATAGATGAGGTGCCATTCTCCGTGGTTTTAATCCAGTCTCTTCTTTCCCACTGAAAATATGTTTCTCGGTACTTCAATACCTATGGTTCTTAGAGAGGAAGTGTTTATACTCATCAAACACCTCCTTTCCTAAACTTCTTGAACGATGAGATTTCATCTTAGGACCACAAACTGGACAAGGAAATTTACCCTTTGTTTGAAGACCTGCAATAGATGGATTAAATTTATATCAATTATTCGAAGTATGTTTAATGAAGGGATTATATAACAAAACATGCATGATATGAACTTCATAAAATTAAACACTATTAAAGTGCACTATAATGTTATAACATACCACAAAAATGTGTTAGCCCTAGGGCATCATGAATTGTTCATACAAGCATTGCATGGAATTTAAATTCCCTTTCCGTACCTACTGGTCTATAGATATCATACATAGTGATGCCCTTCCATAACTTTAGTAACTCGTCGATAAGAGGATCAATATATACACTCATATCTTTGAATTGGTACTTACCTAATAAAAAATATCAAACATAATTATAAGACATAATTGAACATATATGTGTAAACAAAAAAATATAAGAAATAATTATGAAACAAACAAGACAAATGAGATGTTACCATGCTAAAAAAAAATATTCTAAACAAATACTTGGAACAATCATTGCCAACAATATGTTGTCCCTTTCCAATTTTCCAATTTTCAGCCCTCTATGCTCCTGTGGGAATCAAAAAAGAAGTGGCCAAAATTACCAGGAAATTTCTTTGGAAATGAGGCAAAGACAACGGAAAAAACTTCCATATGGTAAACTGGTCGATCATCTGCGCCCCTAAAGAAAATGGGGGATTGGGCATCCGAGACCCAGAAAGGATAAACTTAGCATTGGGGGCCAAGCTAATTTGGCGTGTAATCACTGGTGAGAAAGAATGGTGGAAAAAATAAATATGCAATAAGTACCTATCCAAAGTAAGAAAAAGATGTTTAGAGGGTGTAGACCTTGGGCAATCAGGTTCCCCCATCTAGAAGCTAATTCGGGCGTCTGTGCCGCTAATTCAATCCCACCTCATATGGAACCCAAGAAATGGAAAAGAAATCAAGATATGGGAGGATAACTTCTCAGAGATGGGGGTACTTTCTAGTATCCCTTCACTGAACCAATTCAGGATTTGTCTCTCCTCTTTTGGTAAATCCACTCTCTTTGATATATCAAATTGGCACAAGAATGGCACTTGGGAAAGATGGAATCTAGGTGATGTTCCTCCCCTCCTAAGAGATGAGGCTAAGCAGTTCCTTCTAGCGATCAATGGAAACGCCCCAGTCCGCCTCAGTCAAAAGGATAGCAGAAGTTGGGGGAAATCAGGGTACACAGTGAAGATGGGATACAAGCAACTCCTAGAATATTGTGATATTCCAAACAAATCCATCATCTAGAAAGATATATGGAGCCCAAACAACCTCCCAAAGATAAGCATCTTTTGTTGGAAATTGGCTCATAATAAACTCCTAACAGGAAAAAACTTGAACAAAAGAGGCTATATGGGACCGTTTAGATGTGCCCTGTGCGCCAATAGTTTGGAAAGAACTGATCATTTGTTCCTAAATTGCAATTTCACTAAATAGGTGATGAACAATGTCTTCCTAGAATTAGTCTCCCATATCTCAGGGCCGAAAAGAAGCAGAAGTTTGATCGGTAAATGGGGAAAACACTATAAAGGATCACTTCATAGGAACCTGAACCTAAGTCAAGTCTGGAAGGCCTCGATAAAAAAATTATGCTGGCAAGAACAAAAATAATTTTCAAATAAAAAATCGTCTCCCCCTTGTAGTTGCGATAAATGCAATCGACCAACTGAGGGAGTTTATCTTGTCCAGGAAAGCAGCAATTCGGGTAGGGGATCCTTTGAGAACTGAAGAAGAAGCTTGGTTAACCAAGCTAAATCTCTCGGAATCTCCCCTCACTTGCTTACCAAGAAAGACTTCATGATGGAAGCTTCATTTCTCACCCCAAGATTTCAAAAATTGGCTAAGTACCCAAAAGAGTCATGTTCTAAGTTTCGATGGCACTTCTAAAGGGAAACCAGGGAAGGTAGGAGAGAGAGGGGTTATGTTCATGCCTAGAGGACAAAGACTGCTAAATTACTCGTGGAATATATGCATAACCACCAATAACTTAGCATAGGCATATGCAATTTATAAAGGGGCTCAACTAGCGAAGGACCGTCAAATCAACCAGTTGATCATCCTAGGGGACTCCAAGATGATAATAATGTACTTAATCAAAAGTAAAAACCCAAAGAACTCAATTCTGAAAAGAATCATAGATAGAACTGGAGACACACTTTCTTCTATGCTCCCCACCTTTTATCATGTTCGACGATCAAACAACGAGAGCGCAGACGAGCAGGATAACAGAGCCATAGACAGAAGCACTGATCATTTGGAAGTAATGGGAAGGATCGAGTTCCTAGCACCTCCCTAATGCCTCTCTAATGCTCCAGCACACTTGGGTCTGTGCTCCACCTAACATCTCCCTCCACGTAGCTCTCTAGCACAAAAGTACTTTAGGTCGACCTCCAGTCTTGCTTGGGGGATAAGCATACTTAGCCGACATCTGGATCGTGAGAATTGGTACGTCACAGCTTGTGATTATGGATCTTCTGTGCCGCAAGCTGTTCACTCCCCGTGGGAACCTACATCTGAGGTCACTCCCACCCCACACTTTCTCATTTCCCCTCACCCCGCCATTAATGTCGCACGAGATAACACACCATGAAGAGATTGAAGCAAGGCTCCATAGCATGCAGATGTTGGTAGAGCATGCCACCTCCCCTCTTGAGAGTCAATTCCACACTCCCGCATGTTCAAAAATGGCATCCATAAGGGGAATCTAGGACGGGCAGAGCCCAGTACATTTTCCATGCATCCACAAGAATTTTTTGGAAATAAAGAGTCTGTCCGACGAAGGGATACACACCGGAAATTCAAGCCAGAATTTACAGAGCAGCTACAACATGTATGATGGCATATAAAAGGAAGAGGTAAGGGACTTGGCTCGAGAGCGCTACGACAACATCGGATTGCCCAGAGGACATAACAGGGATCGCCACAAAGGAGAAATTAAACATGGAGAAAGGTATAGGATTCAACTGGAATTGGGTAGTCTAAGCATCAATTCATCTCGGAGAGAAGTGACCACTGACAGATCTTCCAGAGACCAACGACACACTCAAGACACACACCCAGGTAGAAACATTGGCAGGGCAGATGCCAAACTCACTAGAAATCTCAGGAAATATTTAACAACCAGGGGAACCACTATAATGGATCATAGCCCAGGTCAGAAAAACCAATAGATTTTCAATAAAAGGATGCCTATCAATGTAATTAACAAAAATGATTTATTTTGTAAGAATAATAAAAGGATGCCTATCAATGTAATTAACAAAAATGATTTATTTTGTAAGAATTGAAACACTGATTTCACCATTCACCATTGGGCATGTTCACGAACTAGAATGATAATGATAATTCTCCGTGTAACTAAATATTAGGATATTGTTAATTTACATAACACTTGAAAATAATATAATTTTTTGATTTTTTGTTTTTTTTTAAATAATTTTTATTTGTAACTAGGAAGCGTCCAAGTCAATGGAGTGATCCACAGGGCTGAGACGTGTTCAATTTCTGTCACTGCCGGTGCCAACCAACTGATATTTATTTATTTATATGGATATTGATCCTTAAGGAGAGAAGCACATGCTAAGACGTGTTCAATTGCGAACCAACTGTTACTTATATGGATATTGATCTTCACGAGAACTCCGAGAGAAATTGAAATAATTCCATTCCTTTCCTTCCTTTGGTTGATACGAAGGTATATTGCAGGATCCCAAGAAAGAAGAGGCTCACAAAATTTCTGCTGTTTAATCCTTTCACAGACATTAGTCATTTGTTCCACTTCAATCTTGTGTTGCTGTTTTATTATTGTGTGACTGCAGAAA
>JASDQU010279098.1:0-12684 GCA_032191745.1 Picea mariana
TGTTCTCCATGTTCAACGTATTTCCTGATGTCTCACCTGTGCTTTTCCGTCGCATTTCCTCACTAAGGATAACACCAACAACATCATCAAATTTTAAAGTATTTGAACCAGATACAAAGTTACTTACAACCATGACCAAGCCATTCCAGCTTTCTGGCAATGAGCACAAGATTAGAAGAGCCCTAACCTCATCATCAAAGCCCACTTTTACAGAACTTAGTTGACTAGTAACCATATTAAATTCATTTAAATGATCTACAACAGAACCACCTTCTGACATCTTCATATTAAATAATCTCTTCATTAGAAATACCTTATTTGACGTCGAGGGTTTTTCATACAATTTTGGGCAACGCATCCATCAAACCCTTCGTTGTCTTTTCTTTCAAAATATTGAAAGCCACCGACGCTGCCAAGCTCAGCTGTATCATTCCTAGAGCCTTTCTATCAAGAATCTCCCATTCTTCGTCCTTCATGGCTGCCGGCTTCTTTGCTACTCCACTCAATGGTAGGAATAGATCCTTTTGATATAAATAGTCTCCCATCTGCATCTTCCATAACTAGTAGTTTTGGCCGTTAAATTTCTCGACCCTAAACTTTCCATCTTCTGACATTGCTCCCACTCAAACCAGGAACCCTCTTTTCCTATGAGTTACCTTACGCTCTGATACCAGTTGTTAGAAAAACAGGACCACAGAGCAATAAAATAAAACAAATGCAGAAGAAAAACATAGAAGACACACAATATAAGAGAGACACAGATTTACGTGGTTCACCCAGTGTGGGCTACGTCCACCAGAGAAATTGCCAGGTCCTTCCTTTATTATTATCCAGCAAATGAAGAGATACAACCTACATCAAAACCCATTGTAACTTCCTCTTCTTTCTCTCACAGTCTCTTCTCTCAGAATACAATATTCACCATCATGCATAGCCGCAATAAATTTCCCTCATAAAAGAGGGTTGCCTTCTAGGGAAAAAAACCATAACATAATCTCTACCATTAGATCTACGACCTTATAATGAACGGTCCAGATTTACAATGAAATTACAATATACTTTTACAAGGCAATTTTTTCTTCAGGGGCTTTGCCCCTGAACCCCCACTTGCCCCCAGCCAAGGGGATAGCCCCCCCAGACCCCGCAGAGGGGGTACCCCCCCTCTGCACTCCCCCGCGTGGAAGAGTGTACATACTTCTGGGGTGTAAATACTTCATGGGGTATAAACATGGTTGAAATCAAGGACTTCTGAATCAGGAACATAATTAGGCTCCACAACCAACACTTTTTCCTCTTGGACATGCACAGCGGTGTCGTGAGATGGATTTGGGCTCTCGTTGTCACTATATATATATAATCTTTCTCAATGGATTAAGCTCTTGTGTTTCTATCAACACCAGGCCTGTCTCTGGTTGAATTGTCCTACCCACCAGGAGATTGACAGGTGATGTTGTGGATTCAGGGTTTCCTGACCCATTGGTGTTATCAAGATTTATGGAACCGGGGCCACTTGGCTCCATTGCGCCGCCTTCTCGGATACCAGTTGGAAGCGCAGGTGTTATGATAAGGTATGGATCATCCTGCATCTGCTTTGTTAGCAATTGGATTTGCTACCACAGAAGTTGACCCATGCCTTGTGCAAATTGAATTTCAGGGGAATCCCTGGTTTGTACTGGGGATTCCTGATAATCCCCTGTCGCTTCGATGTCTTCTTGGGGATTTCCCATTTCTTCGCCCAGTTCAGATGCTATCGTTCCTTCCCGATTCCTGAGAATCTCTTGATTTTTCCTCTCTAAGGACGTCTCTTGCTCTTCCAAACTCATGGCCTTGAACTTGGTTGTTCAAGGATCAACCATCCTTGCCGCCACCTCATTCCAGTCTTGAGCATTCTCGATGAAAATTTCATCTTCAAACCAGTCATGGGCATAAGGCCAAAAGGATGATACCTATGATGCATGTTGTAGGACCAAGCCCTTCGGATCGTGTTTGTGAAAATGACCAGTTTTGAACCAGAATTCTAATTGGCTTAGCCCTTCTTTCTTAGAATGCACGGTGTGTTTGACCATGTAGAAGCCAATATGAAACCCATAAGATATGAAGGCTTGCTTATTTTCTTTTACTAAAGTGGAATTATATCCTTGCATAATGGTCTGATAGAAAATTTCCCCTAACAATAGTCGATTGGAAACATATATGGGTAACAAATGGGGTGCCCCTATGGCACCGAAAGCCCTGATGTATGTCTCGCATTCATCTAGATACCAGTGACCTACTTTCGATATAACCTTTATTTCTTCATCTAAAAACCTTGGGCACTCTTTCTTGAACAACAAAGAATGAATGTGTGCAATAAATTGGTCACAGATTAGAGAATAGGATTTTTTGTACCTGTTTTCCCATAATATGTTGAAGTATACATAGACTGGGAGTTCAGAGGAGTGTTAGTTTAAGTTCATTCCAGAAAAAACATTCCTGGCACAGATGACATCCAAAAGATATGAGGCCATGTATAAGGAGAGGGTTTCTCCCTCTTTCGGTGTCTAGGCTTGTCATATACAGGTACTCAACTATTTGGGGATGATGGCACTCCAATTGAAGCTCGTGCTTGAAATGGCCATTGTATAAGCTAGAGGCATCGAAGCCTCTGAAAACCGGGGATAATATTTCTCCCCATGCAACCTGTAGAGAAGAGCCATCAGGTATATGTATGGTTCCCTTAGATTAGCGATCGGATACTAGTCAGTAGTCCAGTTCGTGAATTTTTTGTCTTCCCTCCACCATGACGCCATGATTTTGCTGGTGTCATGTGTTGCATAAAAACTTACAATGAAATCAGTGCTCAACTTTTCTTTCGGCTACCTGAGATTGTAGTAAGTCTGGACCTCTGAAGGCAAGAAAATCTTGATGCATTCGTCGTTATCGTCATTAATCAAACATTTTTTTGCATCAGTGTGGTCAATGAGCCACTTTAGGAGCTCAATGCAAGGGAACACTAGAGTTCGGCTTGCCACCATGTGTAGATAATCCTTACAGATATTTGGGAGGACATCATCATCGAGTCTTTTTGTATCAGGGTCATTGTGCGGGGTATACTCGAGAGGTTCTTCCCTGTTGATTTTCTTGAACAATTCTTCCCATTGAGGGACTACTGCTTTGGCTCCAATGTTCGCCTCTGTGTCTTCGAAGGTTGAGGGCTAGACAAAGGCCTTCTTGGTGATTATCTTAATGACGGGCACTGGCTTTGTAGAGAATTCTAATTGCCTTACAACTGCTAGAGAGGGGCCCTCTCTTGCTTCTGGTTCTTGCAGCTTTGGCGCTCTTGGGGATTTCTTGGTGGAGGGTTTCTTTGGAGGCATTGTTCCTACAATTTAAATGGACCTTTAAACAATACAGAGCAGTTTTGGGTGGGAACATATAAAATGAAGTGTAAAACACCACAAGTGGATAAATACTTGTAATGCTTGCTAAGATAGTTGTCTAATACTCATTGAACCTTGGACACATTCCTTGGATTGTTAGCCTCGCTCTTCTGTGTGTTATGAAATCCTTGCCACGCAGAATAGGTTCATATAGAATAGCTCAAAAGAATATAATGGGAGGGGTCCTATCAGTTGTATCAATAAGTTAATGCGAGTAATGAACTTAATTTTAAAAAAACTACTGTCAGATCGGTTGACAGCGGAGGCATGGAGGGAGGCGCATTGTATCGAAAAGATTAAATGGTCCCTTTTGATTTGCGCACAAAACAACAACTAATGCACGATCTGCAGATCAACTAACACTTTAAATGTGTCGTACCTAACATATCTAAGGGCTAAAAAATTCCATCACGTCGTGTCTCTCCGGTGTAGAGATTAGGGATCTGCTACTATCTTTGTGTATATTTTCATTAATGTGCTCCTAGTAAACACTCCTGACGCCGATGGTATCATGGATCAGGGAAAGTTTAAGAGTGTAGCTTCTTGGCAGGTTATCATCTTTGTAAATATTCGACGCCGAAATCATTTCAGGAGTCGATGATTGGTGGTACCACTCTTCTCCTTGCATGATGCTTACTCTTCTCGTTTTTTATGTCGATGTCAGACGAATCGGTCTTCAGTGATATTCTTACTAAAGCTCATTCGCAAAAAGAGAGAGAATTTCATCCGCCAGCATCGATGAAGATCGGTCTTCAGAGGTATTGGTTTTCACAAACATTTATTATCACACTTACATCTCCCTGATGTTGAATCCCTTAAGTGCGTCTAGAGACGCTGTGACTGTTGATTTCTTAAGTACTTGCTAAATTAGTCTCCTTTAAAATTAAGGTGATTCTTTATATGTTCAGGCAGAATTTACACAATTCAAACATGAAAACATAAAAGATAAGCACGAGCAGCAATTTTATACTAAAATAGATAGTACAGAGGATTAAGTGGTACCCAAAAAGTATAAAATGGACATAGACTTCTTTTAGGGTGTGTTGAGTGCTCAATAAATGGCGATTCACTGGGCGAAAGTAGAATCTCTCTTCTTCTTTTTTAAATTTTATTGGAAGTATTGTTTTATGGATTGGCCATTTACTGGGAGGGCATCAGGTTCCCCCTTCAGATTCTACAACTGATAAGTACCTGCCCCAATTTTCTCAGCCACCTGGAAAGGTCCAAGCCATAGATTCTAAAATTTAGAATGTTTCCCTTTTGGTTCATTTTCTCTATCCCACTTCAGGACTAAGTCTCCTACTTGAAAGTTCTTTTCTTTAGCCTTATGCTTATCGAACCATATTTTCACTATCTTTTGGTGACCTAGGAATTTTGACTTATCCTTTTCTCTCTCTTCTTCTAGCATGGGCAGAGTGTTAACTCTTTGTTGCATGGTTGATGAAGGTTCTTCATTGGAATCTTGGGCTAGTTGAAGAGATGGAAGATAGAGCCCATTTGGGAGGATGGCTTCTTGCTCGTAGACCAAAAATTATGGGTAATTTCCTATAGCTTCTTTGGGTGTGACCTTATCGGCCCATAGATCATTATGGAGTAGATTATGCCAATTTCTTTGGTTATCCGCAACCGTCTTCTTTAATATTCTTACCAGGTTTTTATTAGTTGATTCTACCACACCATTTCCCCGGGGATGATAATTTGCAGAGTACTTAATCATCATTCCTTTTCCCAGAGCAAACTCCGTCAATAGGGTGAAAGAAAAGTAAGTTGCATTATCAAAGACCAGAGCAAAAGGGACACCAAACCTTATGATCATTTGTTGTTCTATGAATTGGATTACTACCTTCTCATTTACATGAGTTAGAGGAATGACCTATGCCCATTTTGTGAAATAGTTGATGGCAGTAAGAATGTACTTGTGCAGTTTTGAAGAGATAGGTGTAATTTCTCCTATGATATCCAACCCCCACTGCTCAAAAGGCCTAGATACAATCACAGGTTGGAGTGGGATTGTTGCTCTCTTCTCCTTTCCAACACTTATCTGACAAGCCTCACAGTTTCTAGTGTAAGTATGAGCATCTTTGAACATAGTGGGACAATAATAGTGGGCTCTCAGAATCTTATGAGCGGTGGTGTTTCCTGTGAAATGTCCCCCGACGGGGCCATCATGGAGTTCCTTCAGCACTTTGTCTGTGTCTTCACGTTTGAGACAGCTTAATAGTACTCCATCATAATTGATCCAGAAGAGAACCAAATTTATAAGGCGATATTGTGCAGATTTTAATTTGAGGGCTTTCCTTTCTCTAGGGTTGATATTTTCGGGACAAGTCCCGTGATGTAGAAGATAAGTTAAATACTTATACCAAGAGTCTTTTCCTAGGGATATGTATGATACTTCACCACACCATAGTGCCATTTTGTTCTCCCATCTAGAATCTTCATTTACTTGATCCTGGGCTTCAGATGCAAGCTTGCATGACCCTTGTCCTTTTACTAGTTTGGTAGGTTTTATATCGAGATCAAATTCTTGGACTACTTCCATCCAGTTCCTTCTTCTTTCCCCAATTTCTTGTTGGGTAAACAAGGATCAGACTGTAGGGTGTGGCATAATCACTTTAGTGTGATTCTTGAGGATGTAAGACCTAAAATGCTTTACTGACTTATAAAATGCGTAGGCTTGTTTTTCTATAGAAGGATAATTGAGCTCAACTCCTTAAATATTAGTACTCATAAATGACACTGGGGCTTCATTTTTGTCATCATCCTTTTGAGTCAAAACTGCAGCTAATGATTGGTCGGAGGCGAAAGTATAAACAGAAAAGTCTCTATTGAAATAGGGACTTCGCAACACCAAGGCTCAGGATATAGAAGCTTTGATATTGTTGAAGGTCTCTTTTCTCTCATCATCCCACTTAAATTTGAAATCTTTGCAAATCATATTTTGTATGGGTTTGATGATTTCTGTGAAGTCAAGAGTGAACTTCCTCACAAAATCGATTTGCCCAAAAAATTATGGCATAGCTTTCTTGTTATGGGGTAATGGAAGTTGAGCTATGGCCTTAATCCTTTTCGAGTCTATGTGAATCCCTGCTTGAGATATAATGTGACCTAACAACTTACCTTCCTTGACAGTGAAGATATTTTTCTTTGGGTTTAAGTATATACCATATTTTCTACACCTTTCGAAAATCTGAGTTAGGTGTTGGATGTGCTCTTCTCTATTCTTTGAATATATTGTCACGTCATCTAGATACACTACCACACATTTATTGATCAGTCCCTCGAAAGCCACATCCATGGCCCTTTACAAGGTCGCTCCTGCATTAATTAACCCAAAAGGCATGTGCTTATAAGTGAAGGTTCCCCATTTAGTTTGGAAGGTGGATTTTAAATGATCTTACTCTAAAACTAGGACTTGGTTGTAACCTAAGAACCCGTCTAGTAGAGAGAATATCGTCGAGCCAGACATGGTCTGCAGGAGTTGTTCCATCGGTGGGACTAGGTAATTGTATTTTTCTGAAGCTTTGTTGAGGTTCCTAAAATCTACACATAGGTGGATTTCTCCCAACTTTTCCCTTACCGGAACAATATTTTCTACCCAGGCGGAATGCCTAACCTGGAAAATGATCTTGGAATCTAAAATTTTCTTTAATTCATAATACATGAGAGGCTCTAGGGATGGGTGATACTTTCAGAGCTTCTATTGGAAAGGTTTCACTTTAGGTTTTAATGATATGGTGTGTTGAATGATGCGGGTATCATATGTTTTCAAATCCCTATAAGACCATGTGAAGACATTCTGGTATTGTCTGAATAATTTGAGGTAAGATTTCCTCTCTTCCTTACATATAGTCTTGTTGAGATTCACATTCTTGGGTTTTCTAGGGTCCCAAGGTTTATAGTTTCATGCAGGGGACAAGAGCTATTAGTCTTTGCATTTTTAGGTCCCTTAAATCGGTCTTTCGGATCAAACTAATTTTTAATATTAGCTATCCCTTTCGGGATTGTTTGAGCCTTCGATTTATCCATAGGTTGTCCTATCCGAGGATCAGTTTTTGTTGATTTCTCTTAGAATTATTCATCATCAATAGTGAGATCTTTGAAATTGTCTTGGTTGGTTAAGAATTTCATAATCTGTTCATCTCCTTCAAATACTTTCCAATTGGAAATTTTTTTAGGTACCGACGGTTTGTAGAGAAGGTTCACAGTGAATCAGGATGTTTCATAATCTTCTAGAGGCGACAGCCTAGAAGCGGTTGTGGCCAAAGAGTCAGCAAGAATATTTTTTTCTTTGGGGATCGTTGTGATATTGAAAGCTTCAAAGTAATCTATTAACCTATGCACCTCCTACTGATAGTTCTTCAGGTGAGGAGAATTGCAATGTATAGTATTCCTTATTTGTCTAACAATAATTTCAGAGTCTCCGAAAACTTTCAATTCTTTGACATTCAAATCTATGGATTTCTTTAATCCTTGTACTAGAGCTTCATATTTGGCAGTGTTGTTGGTACATTCAAACTCTAGCCTATAGGACAAGAAATGACGTTTACCTTTAGGATCAATGAGGATGCACTCTGCTCCTGACCCTTCTTGCGATTTAGATCCATCAAAATAGAGGGTCCAAATTTATGAGCCAAAATCGCTCTTTTTGTTTCCCTTATTAGTTTCTTGCTCTCTAACCTTTTGTTCCACAATCTCTAGCGTAGGGTTTTGACAGAAGAGGGTATCTCCTGTCAGTATCAGTGATTTCTCTTGGAAAAAAATCAGAGTTTTAGGTAAGATGAACATCGGACAAGAGAGGAGCGAATTTTCCGAGGTAGGAATCGCAGGAATAATTACCCAGTATGGGGAAATCTTTGGATGAGGGTTTGTTCGGGGTTTCTAGATCAATGACCATATGTTTAAGATATTTCTCCCTATCAATTCTGATCATGTTCTTGTATCCCTTCAATGGTAGCCAAATGTGTGCCCAGTCTGTACTGAAGTACCCGTTTAGCTTTTCAGACCAATCTCGACTCAGTAATAGCCCATATGCCTCTAGGATATCTACTACGATGATGTCAATCACTTGCACGAACACGGGGTATGTCGATATTCTAATCATCACATCTTTGAGTTATCTTATGAACTTGACCTGGGTCCTATCTAGTTGTATGACATGTTTATCACTTTTGAGAGGTAAGGCATTTAATGTTTTGAAAATAGACAAGGGCATAATGTTGGAAGACTCTCCAGAATCTACCAAACAGTTATGAAGGTTTCTATTGAAGACTTCGAATGTTAAGAGGAAAGGTGGGACAAAAGGATTTTCCTTTCTATCTCCCAAACATGCGTTAACAGTTGGTTTTCCCACTAGATCTGTGGGAGACAGATTTCTTTCTTGACTATTACCCGTCGTCAATTTTTCTACTGGATTGAAATCTTGTAACAGAAAGTCCTTCTGCTAAGGAATCCTACATATGTCCATAACTGATATATTGGCCTTTAGCTTCTTCAAATGTTCGACCATGTTGTAATATAGTTTGGGCGATTCCTGGGTATGAATGTGTATAGGCTTTTAACCGAGAGCGAAAGATGTTTTCAATTGATCAGGTGTTAACTTACTTTTAGAGGCTTAGGTGACGTCGGTATCTTTCGAGCCAGGCAGGCCCTTACTACGTGTCTATACCACCGAAACTTCCGCGGGTTGTTCCTGAGACTCAAACAGGTCGTCAGATGACATGATTAGGTCGAGATCTCATATCAGCATGGTTGTATCACCTGGTAGATCAATCTCTTCCTGGTCAGCAATATTCATAACCAAACTACTTGGTTGTTCGGTTAGGGAGACTTCATCTAGAAACCAATTGGCCATCAAATTCATGGCATGTACAAATTGAGGGAAGTCTCTTTCCGAGTGTTTTTCTTGATGATAAGTACAAAAAGAATCAAACGCAACATTCCTGAGATCAATATGTAAGTTAGCTGAGGGAGGTTCAATTTCTTTGAAAGGTTGGTTCCTTTTAAAGAAAGGCGTATAGGGCCTTTGTCCTAGGTTTCCCTCTCCTGCATTTATCTTCATGTCTATGATCTCGTTTGATAATTTCTTAACCATGCGTTGTATATCTTCTATATCTCCATCTTCCTTGTCGGGAGCCTATTCAGTTGGCTTCCCCAATGGTCTAGTTAGAAGAAGTCCTCTCCTGGGAGGGGGCCAGGCTTCTTTCTTTACTAGAGAGGCCTGGCCTTATTTACATCCTTTCATATAGAAATCTAATGTCTTGGCCTCTTCAAAATTTTCCTCCAGGATTTTCTTAGTGACTCTCTTTACAAACATATAAATAGAAGCCGAGAGTGCGTTAGCATAAACCTCGATCTGGAACTTTTGAGTTGGTTTTGACGTGGGATGGAATTTGTTTAAGATGGTCATGAATCTTTGATTGAAATCTTTGAACCTTTCTTTCGGACTCATGGTGGTTGTTAGAAAACTCAGCCATCAGAGCTCCCATAGTAGTTTCCTTTGCAAATTTATCTAGAAAATTTTTCTGGAACTTGGTCCTGCTAGTTATAGATCCTACTGGCAAATTAAAATACCCCGTGGAAGCTGAATTTTCAAATGTGTAGGGGAAAAGTCTGTAGACTACGTCTTCATGTTGAACGTTCATGAGTATAATCGTGAGTATGAACTTCTTGATATGATCTTCAGGTAAACCTGACGTCTAGGGGTCATACTTGGGAAGAAACTTCTGTGAGTGTTAGGGAATATTATGTACTCGTCCAAGGATAGCCATGATGTCTCCGGCCAACCAAGGTTGGTTGTTATGAAGTAGGGTTTCCCCTTCTTTCTCATGGTTATTATTACCTTCCATATCTTTGAAATCCAAATCAAACTCTTCTTCTTCCGAAAATTCATTTGGCTTGGAGATGTCGTCGGCCGGAATTTTGGGTAACAAATCAAGAGGTTCTTGGATTTTGGTAATCGCAAAATCTATTAATTCTTCTACATAGTGTATGAAAGCCTTGTTGGGAGTGCTAACCACTGGTCTGCTTTGTTGTTTTCTTCGAGGGAGTATGGGAGATAAGGACAATTCATCGATCTGTCGAGCGTAGGCTCTTGTGATTCTCCTGAATTGATTTACTTCCTTGTGAGGAAGGGCGTAAGGTATTTTAGGGTGAAAAGGTTCTTCTTCGAGCTAGGGTGAGTTACCCGCTTCAGGAGTACTCAAGGTGTGTGGGATGTTTTTTGAATGACTAGCCATGCATGTGGGTCATTATGAATCTATAGGATGTTTCAAATGCTATATAAAATATATATGCAACCATTAATTATAAGGCCCTCCTTCTAATGCCAATTTTGTTGATGGGTCTTAAATCCCTTGCTTCAATAGTAGGAGCCAAACCCACCACCGAGGCCAAATTAGATTCTGCATCGTTTGAAGATGGAATGGTTCTCCAGATCTTACGATTTGGACAATTTTTTGATGGGCTTTGTGTTTTCTTGTGAAGGCTCTTCCTTCAGTTAGAACTATTCTCTTCTGTATTTTCTCTTGGGTGGGAATGGTAGGAGAAATGCAAGCCAGTATAAACCAACTTGACAACAAACAAAATTAAGTTTTAACTATTGGGTAAGAGGTTGATCTTGGGATAACCCGTTTCTTAAACATGCAGACAATGATTCTATACTACAGGCCTAGTACTAATACATCAACCATGTGAGCATCCAATTACTGTCTGAGAAACTAGTTATCAAAAAGAGAAAAACAATTATGTAATAAGATAATGGCAAGCAAAATAATTCATCTACCATAACTATTCATCTCATAATAAAACAACGATTTTATCTTCATCATTAAAGAAAAGAAAATCAAAACATTGCACCAGATAACTTGACAACATAATTAATTTCTCTTACTCATTACTGGATCATTAATGAAATAGGATAGGAAGTAGTTCTTCTCCAATTCCAATCACATGCATCTGATGAAAATAGTTTGTCTTTGGTCCAGAAGGACTCCTCAATTCATAGCAGCTTCAAAATAATTCTTAACAACAAAAAAAGAATGAGTTCTTACAACAACCATCGACCCTTAAATAATTGGTTGATTTATTAATTTATAATATGAAGTTTAACTGAAATTAACGACTGAGTGCAATTTAAGAAAAGAAAAAATCACCACGTGGCATTATCTTCTAATAGTTTCTTTAATAGTCAACAAAAGATATTTCTTGGAAAGTGTGACTTCTCTCATATTTAGTCCAGCTGATAAATAGTTCTTCACAATTTTGGGCCCATGGAAACCTGTGTTGTTCTATCAGAGCCGCATATATTCCCTTGATGTCTACTGCATGCACCTGGTACTTTACTAGACTAGAGTTCAACTTTTGTAGCATGGTTCGGGCCCTGATTGGAGGTTCTACGAATTGTTGCACTTGACCTGGCCTCGCATCGGTCATCTTTTTGAGCTCTTTGTTCTATAGCAAGTCTTGTTTGGCATGCAACTTGACTATGTCACTTAAGTCGACAAATTTGTCGGGGGTGCCGAACTCGGGAAGCCTGACATCCTTCATTATTTTGTTAATTTTATCCCAGTGCTTCTTGCATCTGGTCTATTTCTCTTGGATCTCTTAGTGTGGGTCTTGAGACATCTTAGCTCAGTACTCAGCTAATCACTTCATGTGATTAAGACTACCTTTTCCCACCGTCTGAATGCCATGTTATTCATTATCTTGGTCCTGCTGGACTGCCTCAATGTACTCGAGTCTTTCTACTACTTTTTGCACCCCTTCATACCATCACTCCATCTCCTTGCATGTCATGAGTGCCATGAGAGTGTCCTCCTATAACTCATCCATGTTCGCGGTTAACAGGTGCCTTTCCTTCTTGAACTCATCGTAAACTTCTTCAAACTCACCTTTCAGATACACAACGGTCTACGTCGCACCTCTATAGTATTCTACCAGATGACACAAGTGTTAGAGATCCTTTAGGGTGATGGCTAGTTCCTTTTCGTCTCTCCTGGATCTATCCAAAGTGGCATCCAAGAGGGCCTTTCCCATGTTGATCAGTTTAGTTCCGGGTGTCTGTTGTGTTGATTAAGTTCTCCTCTATAGTAACCAAGATGGAGTGATCCAAAGTGATCCTTCTTTTCTTTGCGGTCCTTTGAATGATGGCCTTTCTCTTTTGATCATAGGAGATCACATAGATATCTACTACCTCGTCTACCAACTCTATTATATGTTGATCACCCCATGTGAGCATGTTTCCCAGGCTACCGGTGGTGTATAT
>JASDQU010279100.1:2039-14759 GCA_032191745.1 Picea mariana
TGCTCGCTTGATTTTGTTTCACACTCACTTGTACTCGCTCGCTTGAAATTTTCTTGATTTCTTCCAAGAAGTTGAGGGTGTCAAATACTACCGAAAATGCACCTGAAACTTTGATGTTTACAATGATTTCAGTTTTACGCAACCTTGTTAAATTTTGACTAAAAATTACAATGACTCTTGGGTGTCGAGCTCAGCCCAGAATGCACCTTATAACAAATTCAATTCAACTCAAATTGATTTCAAAAAAACAAATAAACTTACAAATACATTATTGCAAGTACAAATCTAAGTTCAAATGATCCATGATGTGTTGAGTTCAAAATATTTGATTTGTCCATTACTGATGTGGTTGACAACTTGAATGCTCGAGAATGTTCTTCACATATGCTTGATCATATGTGTTTGATTGTGCTTGAATAACATTGTGCATGAGCTTGTGTGTGTAGCGTTAAATGCTTAAATTGTAAGTTTGTTTATGTCAAAACTAGACAGTAAACAATATAAGCTTCCATGAAAATTTCACCACAACACACTACGCAAGGTGTACCTAAAATCCCCTTATTCAATTTCGAGCAGATCTAGGACACATCAACCATCAAAATGAATATTTTATTCAACGTTTTCACTTACAAAAGATATTGGACCTCTCATATATCATCCTTAACTTACAAAGACTTGAAAATGTGGAGTTACAAGAAGACAAAGATGCTATTAAAGTGAAAAGAAAAGAACTATTCTTCTCTTTCAAAAGAAGAAAATAAATCTTCATAAATCTCCCACTTTAATGTAGAAAATAAATCTTCCTAAATCTCCCACTTTAATGTCTTGTCACTCTAAAAAGAAAGATTGTTTTGAAAATCATACTTTTATAACTCTTACATAAATCCATATAAAGCCATACCACTTTTTTTTAAAATTAAAAAAGTGACTTTATAAAAGTTTGTGCATAAATTTATCTTATATAAGTGATTCAAGCTATATTTTGCTTACTCTGCCTCCTCCGAAAATGACCACAAAATCGACTCAGATAATTTATCTTATATAAGTGATTCAAGCTATATTTTGCTTACTCTGCCTCCTCCGAAAATGACCACAAAATCGACTCAGATCCATAAATCATGGAGGTGGGGTTTGTTGTCATGTGTAGATCTCATCTCTGCAATCTCCAAGGGTATCTCTACGATATGGTTGAATGTCAATCCCTCCTATAAACTCGGTTATGGCACGCGCATGGTGCCAAACCTCATATTCACTTTCGATTCGTATTAGATTCTACCGTTGAAGAGCGCCAAATCTTGTGTTCACTTCCAATTTGGAAAAAAACAATAAACTAAAATTGGCAGGTCTTGACTCAATGGCGGTGATGTAATTGTCCTCATATGACTCATTCGTGAATCGCAATAGAAAATACATATATGGGCTCTCTTCTCATTCGCCTTCTCTAGCTTCTCCTATGAATTCGACGCATTGCACACATCAATTTACTCATTTCCAAATCACGGTCTTCTCATCATAATTCCTTCAATCTGAGAAAAATTCACATTGGTGGCTTCTCATCTTCAACACATGATCATCTTTTCTCCTTTGCCTACTCTCGTTTGCGCACAAAGATCTTCTACAAGCTTCTGCTAACTCCACGAGTGTGTTAAGTTCATAATGGGACACATTTCAACATCTAGATTGTTGTGACGCCTCTATGCTTCTTCCTATGCCCGCACCTGTCACTGTCACCTCCATCCTGTTCTAGTTGCGTCTGCGTTCCCTTCTCTGGTATCTAGTGCTTGCACGTAAAAAATAGAAAACTGCATGGACTGCAGGCAGTGGCTCTGCTTTATTGACTTGACGCTGTATATGTAGAAGGGTAAATTAATTTGAATCCTCTGTCTCTTGGTGCCAACAATCCACATAGATTATGTGTGCCAAATCTGGCGTTAACTTCTACAGTACTACAATTAATAACGAAATCACCTTTTTATTGGTTAAACCTTAGATCAGTCCTCTAACCTTGACAATCAGGAACCGGAAATGGGCTTGAGAACAGATTGCTTGCTTATTCATCTAAACTAGATGTGGAAGATATATATCAGTTCCAAAGAGAATTACTTGAGAACTCACAACGTGGATCTAATCTTGCAAATTGAAGTGTACAGATCTCAAAATAAAAAAATACCTCAACGATTTGAAAGATTTCTAGCCATGAGAGGATTGTTGTAGATTGGAAAACCCCAGACATCTAACAAGTTATGATTACACTAACTCGCAACTTCCACCAAAGGTAGACCGTGTCTTCATTTTTCCCCTGCTTTGCAACTCGTTCTTGTTCATTAATTGGGTCTGCAACACAACCATGGCGGATTTCATGGAACAAAGTGGGATGAGGTCATTTTCATAGGCTTTTGCTTCGAAAGAGGTGGTCGCTTCACTCAAATCAGTTCAAATTGATGGATTGGTCGTATTGAAAATTATAAAGCATTGCAAAGAATGTTCGACTGCTCTTGTCACTGGGCAACTTTTGGGTTTGGATAAAAAAAAAAATACTCCATGTCACTTTTGGTTCATTATGTTTTACTCCAGAGAAGATACCATGTGTGTCTCATCTGTGTGTGTGATCTTCAGTAAGGTATATTAAGAAGTGCAAGCGAAATTGACATGGAAATTGGCAGTTCCATGAAAATTTTCAAATTGGCGAGAGGTTGGAGAATTAGTCGCCAAAGTTGAGAAGTTGTGTTCTTCAAAATCGTCATGTATTTCCCTTTCCTTCTTTCACTCCATGTTCATGTTCTATCTTATCTCCCATGGAAAACTACCATGGTAGCATTATCTCCCATAGAAAACTACCATGGTGCTACTAGGCCCTTAAGACCATAAGAGCTATGATATTATCATCATTTCTTCACCATGGCTCTGATACCAACTGATAAAACATAAACAAGAAAAACAACATGGAGGAAAAGGCTCATTAGCCAACTCACTTAATGTATTCATACCAATGGTACATATTTATAGTACAATGGGTGATGCCACCTCATAGAGAGATTTTTTCTAGATCCTAAAATCGTGCATGATGACTAGGCTAGACAATCTTAACTAAATCATTAGTCATCACTTGAGGATATATTACTAATATCCTAAATGAATAATACAAATATAAGTGACAATTTAGACTTAGTGTTTGGTTAATGTAAGCCATAGGCTAACATATATAAGAAAAGATTAAAACATTTTGTTTTTATATGGATTGCTAAAGCACATAAAATTTATCATTTCTTCCAAACATATAAAGAGAAAATCAACAAAATTTTAAAAAATTATAAACAAGAACCACAACAAAACCATGATAAAGAATTAATGAATGCATTGAAACCATACACTTAACTTATAATCAAAATCAATTATCCCAAAGGGATAAGGATTATCTTTTATTCAAGGCAAGCAAAGGCAATTTAATGGAATTTGATCAATTTTAAATAAATGAACCATGCCTATTGTGAATTCTTAAACTATGACAGCTTTAAATTCCAACGTCTAAAATTATGATAAAAATGTAGTGAAGGCTAATAGTTTTTATATTTAAAGAGATATTAATAAATATTTATAAATAATAATAATATAATCAAACAAGCAAGCAAAGGGATAAGGCTTATTTTTTATTCAAAGAAAACAAAGGCAAATTAACGGAATTTGATAAATTTTAAATAAATGAATCATGACTACTGTGAATTCTTAAAACCATGACAGCTTTAAATTCCAACCTCTAAAATTATGATAAAAATGTAGTGAAGGCTAATAGTTTTTATATTTAAAAAGATATTAATAAATATTTATAAATAATAATAATATAATCAAACAAGCAAGCAAAGAGATAAGTCTTATCTTTTATTCAAAGAAAACAAAGGCAAATTAACGGAATTTGATAAATTTTAAATAAATGAATCATGACTACTGTGAATTCTTAAAACCATGACAACTTTAAATTCCAACCTCTAAAATTATGAAAAAAATGTATTGTAGGCTAATGGTTTTTATATTTAAAAATATATTAATAAATATTTATAAATAATAATAATATAATCAAACAAGCAAGCAAAGGGATACAACTCATCTTTTATTCAAAGCAAGCAAAGGCCACTTCCATAAATGCGCATATATGGAGGTGGTCAGCGTATATGTGCATATATGGAGACCAACTTCCATACATGTGCATTTACATATGGTAAGTTATGTATATGTGCATATATGGAAGCATGCATATACGAAATACGCATTTACGGAAGGTGGCTTCCATATATGAGCACTTCCATATATGCGCATATACGAATGACGCATATACGGAGAACGACTTCCATAAATGCACATATACGGACGATGCATATACGGAAGATGGCCACTTCCATAATGGTGTCTTTCATATATGCGTGCTTCCATAAATGTGCATTTATGGAGAAGGTCGACGTATATGGGCATATACGAAAGCGTGCATATACGAAGGTCAACTTCCATAAATGTGCATTTACGGACGACAACTTTTGTATATGTGTATATATGGAAACAAGCATATATAGAAGACACATTTACGGAAGGTGGCTTCCGTATATGCACGCTTCCGTATATGTGCATATATGAACGACGCATATATAGACGACGGCTTCCATAAATGGACATATACGGATGACGCATATACAAAAGCTGGCCACTTCCATAATGGTGTCTTATGTATATGCGTGCTTCCATAAATGCACATTTATGAAAGTGGTCAGTGTATATGCGCATATACAGAAGTGTGCATACACAGAGGCTGATTTCCATAAATGTGCATTTACAGACAACTTTTGTATATGCGCATATATGGAAGCACACGTATATGGAAGACACATTTACAGAAGGTGGCTTCTGTATATGCATGCTTCCGTATATGCACATATACAGACGAAAGATATATGGACAACGACTTCCATAAATGTGCATATACAGACGACACATATACAGAAGCTGGCCACTTCGATAATGGTGTCTTCCTTATATGCATGCTTCCATAAATGCGCATTTATGGAAGTGGTCAACGTATATGCGCATATATGGGAGTGTGCATCTATGGAGGTCGACTTCCATAAATGTGCATTTACGGACGACAACTTATGTATATGCGCATATATGGAGGCACACATATACGGAAGACGCATTTATGGAAGGCGGCTTCCGTATATGTGCTCTTTCATATATGCGCATATACGAATGACGCATATACGGACGATAGCTTCCATAAATGCGCATATACAGACGACGCATATACGAAACCTGACCACTTAGATAATGGTTTCTTATGTATATGTGTGCTTTCATAAATGCTCATTTATGGAAGTGGTCAACGTATATCCACATATACGGAGGCCGACTTCCATAAATGTGCATTTATGGATGACAACTTTTGTATATGCGCATATATGGAGGCACGCATATACGGAAGACGCATTTACAGAAGGTGACTTCCGTACATGCATGCTTCCGTATATGCGCATATATGGATGACGGATATATGGACAATGGCTTCCATAAATGTGCATATGTGAATGACGCATATACGGAAGCGCATTTCCTTGACTTTCTGATCGAATTCCTCCTATGTGATCGGTCTCATCAAAGCTTGATTATGCTCCAGACTAATTAGGGATGGAATATGTTGGGTGACCCGATTGATGGTAGGAATTATGCCAATTGGAGGTTCTGAAAGAAGCTCTTTACATTTATGTATTGTCTGTGGATCATGGAGCGGTGAAAGAACTTTGTTTTCTTTTATTCTTCCTTTAACCACTGTACTTGGGACTTTTGTTTCCAAAGGATCTCCTCCTTCTTGTGTTGGTCTGCAAGTTGTTGCTTCAAGCTAGCCTCCTCTTGTAGTAGGGTGTATGAATAGCTAGATAATATGGATTCTTGTTGAATGTCCTCTAGTCCTTGATAAATAGCATATACAAAGACTGAATTCCATAAGTGTGCATATACATACAAAAAATTTTGTATATGTGCATATATGGAAGCATGCATATACGAAATACGCATTTACGAAAGGTGGTTTCCATATATCCGTGCTTCTGTATATGCACATATACGAACGACGCATATACGAATGATGACTTCCATAAATGTGCATATACGGAAGCTGGCCACTTCCATAAATGTGTGTTTATGGAGAAGGTTGGCATATATGTGCATATACAAAAGCATGCATATACGAACATTGACTTCCATAAATTTTTATTTACAAACGACAACTTCTATATATGCGCATATATGGATCCTTGCAATACTTCAAGAAATTTGTTTCTTCACTGAAATCTTCAAAGATCCTTGAAACTCAATTTTGTACAGATGCATCATCTTGACATGAGTGCATGATATGTCCTAAAGCACGAAAAATAAAATAAAAAATTTCCCTTCCTTTGACTTTATTACCGATGTTCTTCAACCATGCTCGACAGACATGCCATACACATAATGATATCGCGGAGTTGGTCAAACTCCTAAAATGGTATAACATTAGAAGAGAATATATTAAACATCATTATTTGAATTTTTTCTAAAGAAATAAATGCATCACCTTAATGCCTCAATTTCAGCTACAACATCGTCTGTGATGAAAGATTGAACATGTCAATCTGAACGTTCATTGCTTCCAACTCTAAATAGTGCTAATATCCATTTACATATATCATCCGTAGTATTGCGTGATGAAATCACCCAAGCTATTAGAACCCCATTGCGATGTTCATCAAAAATCACCAATGTGTAAAGTTGATACTACATTCAAAAAAAGACATAATTGTATTTATATTTAAACTACAAGCATTGAAATGATGATGAATAAATGAATATGATTAATGATAAATATGTACTCACCCCATATTTATTTGTGTTAAATTTTGAATCCATTGATATAACATTGTTGTGTGAGTGTTTGACCATCATTGAACGCATCCACTTTGTTTGTATGCCTATTATAAAAGGGATGTTTTGAACAAAATCTTGTTTTTGGTAGAATAAAAATCTCTCGGGAGAATCATTGTACCAACACTTGACACTCGTTGGATCACTTTCATCCTTCTCATATTCTAACCTTTTAATCACATTGTAAATGTTTAAGATATATGTCTTGCCATTAAGGCATCTTGAGTTATCCCTATGAACAATTCACCAGATTCATGTTTTTGGTCAAATGTGGTGCATAATTGAATGACTGAGGCCTACCAATTGCATCAGTCCCATGGAAGACAACATTATATTTATCAAGATGCCTTTATGCAGTGTTTGTTATAACAACATCATATGGTTTGAGTTGAAGTCGTCGCACGATAAAATGACATTGACAACCAACTTTAATGCTTTGAAGTGGATTACGTTTTTTTTCCCCATCATCTAGTCTATTCATGTTAATTTGTTGTGTGGGCGCCAGACCATATGCACACCAATAGCTATACATGAAAAATTACAAAAAAATAGATAAAACATTTATTTATTTTGACATAGTAAACTAGAAATCAAAATTTATAAATTTATTGAAGAAAAATATGAAGACTCACATAGCATACTCTATATACATTCCAAATTTAGTCTCTTTGATATCCTCCATTTTTTTACTTCGTCTAGTTCAAACAACAAATTGAGTAGGTGCACTTTCTCTTGATTGCTCTCCATTTTTGAAATCTTCAAGTCTATAATACGAAATTATTGCAATTTGGTCCCCCCAAACTTTTGTCCATGTCAAATCTTCAGCTAAAAACTTCATCATATCTTCTGGGTCTTGAACATCCAATTCAATAATTTCTTCCCACTTCTTCATTCTTGAATACCTATACAAATTTCATAAAAAAATAATTTGATTTCAATAAATATTATAATGTTGTCTAATGCATTTCTTAATAGTATGAAAGTCTAATTTATTCTAAACTAGTTAAACAATATTTTTAAATTTCTTAAATACAATTAAAAATTATTCTTAAATTAGAATTCTATAAATTATTTTAAATTTCTTAAACTTTAGTTTTTTTTTATTATTACAATATATTATTAAAATAGTAAAATCAATAATAACTTAAGTGTATTATAAACATTATAAATTAAAATTTATCATAAAAATAAATTAAAATAATAAAAATATATTTAAATATTCAAATCACAAATTCAATTATATTTTATTTGTCTTGAATTTCCATCTTAATAATTCTTTCCCACTTCTTTATTTATGAATATCTATACAAATTGCATAGAAAATAACAATTTTGTTTCAATAAATATTATAATATTATCTAATCCATATTTTTGAAGTATAAAATTTAATTTATTCAAAACTAATAAAATAATATTTTTGAATTTATTAAATACAAGAAAGAAAAAATGATTCTTCAACTAAATTTATTTGGATTATTTAAAATTTCTTAAATTTTAATTATTTTTATTATTATTAACTTATATTGTTAAAATAGTAAAATCAACCCCCGGATGGGGTGACACGTCGGGAAAGGGAGCTACGCGGGAGCTAGCCGGGACATCCCCATTAATATAACTACCAGCTGGCGTCCCCTCACCATTCAATTACACCATGAATCCTCGTGTTCGCATTAACCCGACGAGGCCTCTCGCTCGCGGGACTTGTACCAGTCTGGACAGCATAATTCAAACAGACATTATAGCCATGGAGGCTCGGCTCATGCTATTCTTCATCGCTTGGAGTGTTGGAGCGAAGCACCAACCGTTCTGGGTAGCTTCCGCTCTCGCAGAACAACATTATCACTGTCGCCTCTCCGCGAACTTGAAGGTGCCAGCAACATATCATCGCATTCCCGAAGCGATAGGAAACAGCACGAGCGATTGGCAATTCTATCAGACCTACACCATGCCAAGACTGCGCGGAACACCACGAAGAGGAGCGGCATGGTACGCCGCGAAATCCAGGAGAAAGAGAAAACAGCAATTCGAGGCAGCCCTCGCCATGGCCACTCGACGGAGGAAAGCGCGGCCGCGAACACCGCCCATGGCATACGTGGTCGAGGAGATTCCAGAAGGAGGCATACCAGAGAGCATTTTGGAACACCTGTTGTTCACGGTACCTGAAAATTGGCACCCGCCCTCAGATTTCAACCAGGGACGATGGCCCTTATCTGGTGGCGATAAAACAGTCCCTCAAGTTGGCAGCTCCGAAGCACTACCTCCGCCATGCTATATCGAAGAGGAGATACCCCCCGACTCGCCCCAAGAGGAGGAGAAAGAAATGCCAAAGGGCCACGACAAGGATTCCAATGAAGGTAGCGGTCAGGACCAGGAGCCCTCAACCAATTGGGACTGTCTCAGTCTCATCTTTGAGATTAGAAKCCTGATGGGAGATYACACCTTTCRGCTCRCAAGGATAGAACARYGATTRGACATGTASTTCGCAGCTCACTCCCGGACACAWCCGAGGYRCCAATGCCCCACCTRYRYGYGTSCATACGCCTTCCCARCCGGATGGAAGATCAMAGAGGAYCARCTCAAWKGYGATGGATAGMAGGTTACTGGMAGYTCAGACTTGGTTATGTTTTCTTATATAGTTATYAGTATGGTTTTGAGCCTTCTAGCTTATAGTCTGGTTAGAAAACTTATGATATTTAGTTGCTTGTGCAACCCTGCGCGTCCTGGTTTCCTCCGGGCGGGACGTGGCAGGGAAAAACTTGGATATTCTGAGACCAGGGTGACATTTGGCAGGGGGTGTCCAGCTGTCCCGGTTTCCTATGTAGGCAGGAAAACTGGCATCCCAAGTAGCTCTTTCTTTTTGTACATTTTGGTTAAAGTAATATAACAGGTCCTGCCCTTTTTATTAAAAAAAAAAAAAAATAGTAAAATCAACAATATTTAAAAAACAAATTTACATTATTCAAATAAAAAATTATAACAATACTTTAAACTCTTAGAAATATTGTATTTAATAAAAATTCTAATAATATCTTAAAATTTATCATAAAAATTGTAAATTTCATATAAAAATAAATTGATTTCAATAAATATTATAATGTTGTGTAGTATGTTTAGATTTAATTTATTCTAAAACAATGAAATAATATTTTGAATACATTAAATACAACAAACAATTATTCTTTAACTAAATTTTTGTAAATCATTTTAAATTTCTTAAATTTTTATTATTTATATTATTATTAACATTTACCATATAGTTTGAGTGGGCCTAACAGTTAAGAACATGGGTTTCCTCCTAAAAAATCACATGTTCAAAAAGAATATAAAAATAATAATTTTATTCAAAACTAATTAAATAATATTTTTAAATTTGTTAAATAAAAAAAAATTGTTATTAAATTATTTTTTTTAGATTATTTTAAATTTATGAAACTTTAATTATTTTTATTATTATTAACATTTATTATTAAAATAGTAAATTCAACAACATTTTTTAAAAATTTACATTATTCCAATTTAATAAATTATAACAATACTTTAAAAGTTTATTATAAACATTATACTTAATAAAAATGATAATAATATCTTGATGATGATGATGATTAATGTCCACTAAGACCGAATTGGTTTACGGAACCTTAAGAGGGTAAGTGATTACTTGTGATTCTTTAAAATTTTGTTTTTGTGCTCGAAAAGAATTAAGAGAAGATTTCCAAGATCACCATACTTTTGTTGAGTTAAGAGGTTAGGAAGGTTGGTAGTGCGATAAATATTTTGATAATGAGATCTAATATGGGTATAGGTTGGACAATCTAAGAGAAAGTGTTTTTCATCTTCAACACTCTTAGTGTCACAAATGTGACACACTCTTTCATCCCATGGTTTTTTAGGAATTGACCAACGCCCAGTTTCACTATGGAGCTCGTGAGAATTTGTTCTTATCTTAGCAATGTTTATTTTTTACAATGCTTCTTTTTTTCTTTACACTTGGCAAAACAGATAGATAATTTTGATCTTCTAGATTAGGGTTGATTACATCTTTATAATACCTTAATTTTCTTTTTTCCTCCAACTCTTTATCACACCTCATTTTCTCCTTAAATTTTGATTTGACGTTTTTTTTAATAGTATATTTATTCTGCAAAATGGTTTCTTCCATGATTCCCCAATAGTTTAGCAAAAGACCTGGCATCTTTATGCCATCCTAGCTTGAGTCGATGATGGTTATGACTTGATTTTGAAGTAGCCTCTTGTCTTCCATGTTGTTTAACTTGTTCTTATACATTAGGTATCTAGTCATAGCCATGCTCTCAATGGGGGAGAGGCTTGTTTCTAAGAGGCGGATGGGATAGGGCGTATTTCCTTTAATTTGAGATTATAGGTTATAAAATTCTTTTGTATTTTCTCTATCTTTCTCCAGGATTTACTAGATATACTACAACCCCAGACTTCACATCCATAAAGAATAACAGATATAACAAGAGTCTCAAGAATTACAATTGTTTTCAAGCCCATAATAATCTTTCCATCCACCAATCAAGTCCATAATAATCTTTCCATCCCCCAATAAAATTAGCATATAGATTATATTTAATAAAAATTCTAATAACATCTTAATTTATCATAAATAGTATATATTTAATAAATATTATGAGTTATATTAAAATGCTTATATATGAATATAAATAAATATCTATACAAATTGCATAGAAAAGTAATATATAAATTGTATAAAAAATAACTTAGTTTCAATAAATATTATAATGTTATAGAAGAGTATAAAAAAATAATATTATTCAAAACTAATTAAATAATATTTTTAAATTTGTTAAATAAAAAAGTTATTATTAAAAAAAAATTGAATTATTTTAAATTTTTGAAACTTTAATTATTTTTATTATTATTAACATTTATTATTAAAATAATAAATTCAACAAACAATACTTTAAAATTTTACTATAAACATTATACTTAATAAAAATGATAATAATATCTTAAAGTTATCATAAAAATTATATTTAATAAAAATTGTAATAATATTTTAATTTATCATAAATAGTATAATTTTAATAAATACTATGAATTATATTAAAATGTTTTATTAAATCAGTATACATACATCTATTCAGACTATAATTTTAATAAATACTATGAATTATATTAAAATGTTTTATTAAATCAGTATACATACATCTACTCAGACGCAACTAGAAGAAAGGCGGAAGCAGGAGGAAATCTTATGGAAACAAAAGTCCAGAGTGTAGTGGCTCAAAGAAGGAGAGAAAAATACGAAATTCTTTCATAGAGCCATGATGCATAGACGGCATGTCAATAGGATCACGCACCTGGAAGACGGGCAAGGCAACTTAACCAGGGAACACTCCAAAATTGAGGAGGAACTGCTAAGGTACTACCAAGACCTTCTAACTGAACCGCAGCAGGACAGGACGGAGGCAATCAGGAAAGTAACGAGCCACATACCAGCCCTCCTCACACCAGAACAGAATGTAGCCCTGACCCGACCCATTACTCAAGAAGAAGTCGACCAGGCGGTAAAAACTATGCTAGCAGGGAAAGCTATAGGACCAGACGGGTTCACCGTGGATTTTTTCCACCATTGTTGGGACCTGGTCAGGACGGACGTGTGGGAAGCGGTTGAAGAATCAAGAGCCTCAGGCCTAGTACTACCATCCCTCAATGCCACCTTCCTCACCCTCATTCCGAAGGAAGAACGTGTCACCAATCCCAAACAGTTTAGACCCATAGCCTTGTGCAACGTCA